>JAKSZP010015845.1:0-216744 GCA_022478985.1 Massospora cicadina | reverse complement strand
CTCAAATTGTTGAAAGAATCTATGAATATTGCCTTCGCAATCAAAAGGCATCAGCTGAGCACAGCAGACTTCCTGGAGCAGCTCATATTGTCTTTTGAGCACGGTGTTCAATGCAAGTTTCAACTACTCATATGCAATGGTCCTATTGTGTCGTGCAGATTTCTTTTCAAAGAAACCTAGATGAGACATAGCAGGAGACTTGAGTTTTATTATTTTATTAATGATCAATGGGCCCCTTGTAGTGAGCACCACTGTTATAATTCGGCGGAATCCTGGAGATATGCTGTAAGAGGTTTGCACAGGGTTTAGCCCACTGAGCAATAGAACCAATAATATAATGATCGTGGCCCTTAATAATAACAGAATAAACATTAAAATAATAACTATGGGGCACTTGCTCCCACTACAATACTTTATTTTAATATAATAAACTCCTTGGATCCTCTCTATCTTGCTCTCTTTTCCCTATTAACCAACAACCCCTCTTAATCGCCCATCCCACTCATATACAGCGGCTTCAGATGATACCACACTCGATGCTTGGGCTATTTGGTTCCACTAACTCTCCTCATTTTGGCTAGTTATTCTTTAATTATCTATCGCCTAAATTGTAGGCGATTTAATTCATATTCATTGAATGTCAACATTGCCTGAACGCTTATTTCAAGGCAGCTAATAATTAATCCATTAAATCCCAATCTCGCCTCATCTCGAGGTACATGAATAATTGTAACTAATCTCATTTTGGCGGATTAATATCAACCCGCCCTAATTGTCCCAGGATTATTGTCCGGTCATATCAGAATTGTGACAACTGGCATGGATGTTTACAAAATCAAGGAACCCACTGGGGGTCAGGTTATCAACTGAGTCCACACGAAGTTCCTTCAAGTATATAAACAGTAAGAGCCTATCATCCAGTCAAAGGGGGGGGTAATGTCAGGAAGTTGATATGACGGACAATTTGCTACCCAAATTGGCGGATCAAAGGGGGATCAAGATGAGTCTTGAGATTTACCAAAAGGGATACATGAATTATAATTGAGCAAAATGAGGAAATTTGGCAAATCAAGAGGATTTATGCCAAGATTTGATACAAATGAGAGCAATTCAAAAGAGGAAGAAGAATAGGAGATTACCAAGATGAAGATGCATCCAGCTGGGGAACCAAGGTTTAAAGAGTCTCATGAAAGATTAAAAGAAGTAGTCTTTTATGAATAAAAGAGGAGCTCAGAAAAGTCTGCGAGTTATATTCAAAATAAAGGTAGAAATAAGGAGCGATAACTCTGTATATAGTTTATCAAGTTTTATTAAGAAGTTGGCGATTCTCATATTGTTCAATTTGGTTGCTCAGTGGCTAATACCCTGTGCAAATCCAACTTGGCGGAATTTGACCCAGACGCCGAGAATTAACATATATCATTTAAAATCTTATTTCCATTCAGTAAAATAGAAGAATAAGCCAATTTTTGGACATTGTTGTTTGTCAAAGCCCAACTCCCCACTTTTCAGTCCTAAAAACAGCACTCTGTAAATGATAATGATGTAAGTTATTTTTCACATCATTTTACATAAATTAAACGTGTTTAAAATTCCAGTTTTGATTTCATTTTACTTAGATCATGGTTCATGTTATGCTAAAGTTTAAGGCCATGAAAGGGGTTCACTTGCTAACTTCAATTAAATTAGAACCTATAGGTGACACTTCCACCAAAACTTTCAATTGTAACATTTCCACAATATAAGGAATCTTCAGTCTATTTATCAAATGTCCATATAATTTAAAACCCATCATATAAACCTGGGAAAATTTCCAAACCAAACTAATAAACAACACTCGTCACATCACCTCACATAAGTACACTGCTGACACAGCCACAATCAGGCGCACCTTAGCAGAACTGGACCACCTCGATCTCAACGCCCAAAGTCTGGCTACAGCCCCAACTGGGGGCACAAATGGGCTTAAATATTAGCCTGCCTAAATGCCCTCATTTTTGAACACCCGCACAGAATCAAAGTATTGAGAAAAGGTAAGTTCATAAAAGAAGGTGAAATCTGCTTGACATACTTCTTCTGCCAATTCCACTCCCATGGCAACCTGCCCATGTGCACACAGGTCTGCAAAGTTGATGGCACTGTGGCAACTGACCCAACGGAGGTCAAAACGGAAGTACGCCGCTACTACACCAAACTATATTATGACACCCCAACTGAACCCCAAAAAAATGAAGATTTTTTACACATCGCTGGAATACAAAGCACACCGCCAGACTACACCCTCCTAAACATAATAACACAGGAGAAGCTCTGGGACACAGTCCGGAATGAACCTCATAGGAAATGCCAGGGTCTGATGGGATAACCTACAAATTTTACATGAAATACTTCAAGCAAATTGCCTCCCTCCTCTTAGAATCAATGAACCAGTGCCTGCTGGAGACACGCCTTCTGCCTGGTGGCCAGGATGCTTATGTCATAATTCTGTTAAAAAAGGGTGACAAACTGGACCTGGCCAAATGGCGCCCAATTGCATTCTCTAACACTGATACAAATTTAATTACAAAAATTTAGCAACCATATTAGGCACAATAGCCTCCAATATCCTGTCACCCAATCATTTTGGTTTCATACCAGGGCATACAATCAGGACAATCATACACTCCGTCGCCAACGTATGTCAGTCCAAAGCAACTGGAGACCTGGTATTCCTAGACCAGGAGAAGGCATACGACTGTGTTAACTGGCTGTATCTGAGGTTTGCCTAAGCGCCTACAAACTCCCACCCAGATTCATAAAATGGGCGATGCTCCTTACAGAATCAGCATCCATATCTGTATGAGCCCCTGGCTTTCTAACCAACAAGATCACACCACGCAGAGGGCTCAAATAAGGAGACCCCTCATCCCGCTGCTGTATAACTTCAGCTTTGATTCACTTCTTCACGTTGCTGCCTCACGCCTCATGGGCATAACCGCATAAGGCAAGTCACCTGTCAAAATACAAGACTTTGCGTATGACTGCGTAACTGTATAGCTAGCAATAATGATGACCGCCAACTGGAAAGCACATTAGAGGAATATTCCATTGTGAGCAACGCATCGCTCAACAAAAGGAAAATGGAAATAATCCTCTTAGGCAAGTACACCAGCAACTGGGCTACAACACCCAAACCTCACAGCCCCCCACGAAGGAACAAGCCTAACATCCTTCCCTTTGCATCACCTCCTTCACCAACCCTGTCCACCACCTTGGGGTGTGGCTGGAGACAGGGGGATACGCCAACGAGACAATGGAAAACAACCTACTACAGCAAATGTTCAACCGTGTCACCTCCCTTAACAGAAGATCCCCAGGACCAACAAAGTGACTAACTGTTGCCAACTCACTCATCCTCTCAATGCTGTGGTTCCCTGCGCACGCAATATCCTTCTCACCTACTTTCAGGTCCTCAATCCGCGCACTTATCCACGAATGGCTGTAGCCTGGGACCTGGCCACCTGTATGGGTGGAAACATTCTTTGGCCCACGCTCCAGTGGAGCATGGGCCTAATAGACTTTGAGGTCCACTAACCGTATACTGGGAACCTGGATAAAGGAAGTCCTAGCCCCAGACAGCCCGCAACAACACTGGCCCAGAGCAGCGAGGGCCAACTTTGCACAGGCGCTAAAACCATCCAACTACACAACCCATCCAGCCTGCTCACATACCTTGCAAACCATCCTAATGCAGCGGGCCCACATAGAACTCCCCCACACTTCAAACGCCTCCTATGCACCATTTGACACATGGGGTGTTCCGTCACACTCACTGGCACTATTCAGGGAAGGGACAGGCCCAGAGCTCACTTCACACTAAGGAACCCAGAGGTTAACCCCAGAGGGACACACACGACGTGGCTATTTATTGCAAGAATCGACTACCTGGATGCTCTAGACATCCCATACGATCTCACAACACAGAAGACAATAAGGAGGATAACACATCATCCGCTCCTCCAACCAAGAGTAAGATCTATTACATGGCGTTGCCTCAGAAGAACTTACAGAGCAGCAGATCGCTCAAACTTTCTTCATGCAGAGTGCGCAGTGTGTGGAGGGGATGGCACCCTACTAACCGCCTTGAAGTATGCCCCCATCTAGAGCCATATGGCGGGAAGTTGCGCGCCTGCTAAGGATCCAAAATAACCAGGAATTATCAATCTACATGATCCTCCTCATGCTTTAACTCAAATCCCCGATACCACCTAACCTCCACTCCCCAATGGTAACCATTGCAATGTGAAAATCCACACCATAGCTTTGGATGCTTTCAAGAGAACCTTACCAACTATTTATGGGATAATCAGAAGATTCCACCTACACCTATTGGAACACTTCCAAGTCTGGCTTTATGGATACATGAAGCTGAGGCAGCAAAGGCTTGTAGAGTCATGGTTCCCAGTCTGGTTTCTGCACACGGACCCCTTCCTCCACACCTGCTCCATAACTGGTGAAACCCCCTTGGAGTAGCGCGCTCAACTCCCCCCACACTTGCCATTATGGGCTGACAACAGGGGTAGCTCGTCTACTCTGGGGTGCCTAATTTAGTTACACTTCGCCTTCCCCTATCCCCTTATGTATTTCAGTATAGCTCATCCCCTGGTCATCTTACATCGGTTAAATAAATAAAACACATTCATATATTATAAATCTCAAATCTCACTGATAAAGCGCCACTTGGTAGTTTGTTCCTAATATTTTGAATGATGAGGTATTCACATTCACAGGACAGTTTTCGCATTGAAACGATCCTATCTTAACAGTGCTAATATAAATACTGGCTAGATAGCCTAATAAAAACCCTAGGGGATACTAAACCTGCACGCCAATGGTACTTCAACGCAAATTTCTAGGCATCCCGCGGGAGATATGGTAACTGGATAATTAATTTTGGTAGCAAGACTAATAGGTGGCTTGTTTAATCGTTTTGCAATGTAGTTGGAATATTGATTCCGCCAATTGAAAAATACATTTCTCTTACATCTTAATATTAACTATTTGCACCATCTTTAAAAGTATTGCCCTACATATTGCTATCCTGTTGTTGAAGTGGTGATTAAACAGTCAGGTCACTATTGCCATAAATACTAAAACAGCACACTAAAATGACATAATCTTCCTATTTTCTTATCAGCATTGTTTTTAGGCTTAACTGCTATTACTAGGCATATTTTATTTTATGATCTCCTGCGAGTTCTTGGAGATTCTGTCTGTAGAAGGATTATTGCCACTTACTGAAAGAATCCCAAAAAACAGAATGGTATCCATGGTTATCAAAGAAGTGTGACATTCCTAGGGACTCATGGACCTAGTCATTATAAGAGTATTGGGTCAACTCAACTAATTCCTCAAGTCTGTCTGTTACCCCTGTCAAATATCCAAGTTATTTGAGGTACGCCGACCAGGGGACAGACAATACCGAATCACAACACCCAAAAAATCAAAATTAAACTACTAACCAAGTAGGAAGCGGAAACCGCTAACCCACCATGGCAGAGGGTGAGGAGGGGTCGGGGGGTTGGTTTTCAGAAAGACCCGCCTCGATCATGGGATGTTGGTTACAGTACTGGACCAGAGCAGAGAGACAGGGCGTTGGGGCATCCGCATAGTGGGGGTGGAGGTCAGCGTAGAAAGAGTTTTCCACTTCCTCATCAAGATAATGACGGGAAAGTGCTTCAACAAAAGCTTTGAGGAGAATTTTAGCTTCTTTGCAGGATTCAGGAAGCTGGGTGAAAAGGGAGATACTGTGGTGGGTGATTTTGGCTGAGGGGTTGAATGAAGCAAGCGTTGCAACATTCATAACAGCAATTTCAGCATCATCAAATAGTTTTGAGATGTCACTGCAGGCAGATTCAGGGAAGTCAGGGGGAAGAAGAGGGTGGGCAGGCCATGCTGGAGCTGAGCCACTGACTGGGCCACCGCGGTGCATAGTTTCAGGCACTGAGGAGAGGCCACCGCAGCTAAGGCGAGCTGGTGGTCACTTTGGAAGGGGGCTGTATTGGGCAGAGGAGCGAAATGGCGAGGGGTAGGGGTTTCATCGAAGTCAGGAAGGAAAAATTCTGCCCGACCATAATCGCCTTGGTAGAGAGGTTGACCTGTATACTTACTAATGAGGACATTACCTGAGTTGTCAGTCTCAGCCAATAGATTCCATGGATTTTGTTTCGCTGGAATAGTGGTGTTCAAATTTGGGTGGGTGGGATTGGGCAAATGGGTGGCTGCTTGGGTGCCAATAGTGGTCCAAGCATTGCTCTGATTGGCTGGGGTGGATTTAGGTGGGAGAGTGAGGCTGGAGGTTTTTTTTTGGGGGGGGGCTGATTTTCTACGCAGGCCCACTGAATGAGATTGGAGGGTGGGAGGGGGCAGTAAAGCACCCATACTGAACCTTCAGAGGGGGGCTCAGAAGCCGCAGTGGCGGAATTGGCCTGAGGGCACGCTTTTTTTTCATGGTCGAGGCCAAAGCTGAGGGAACAAATCTGCCTACCATTATCAACCCAAGCCCAAAAGAAATGATTAGGCGCTGCAGCCACACTAGCGCGGGGTGGGATTTGTTGGGCTATGGTAGGGTGGTGTGGGGTGATGGTGGCTGTTGCACAAGGAGCAGCAAGGCGCTCTGCACCAAATGGAATGGCAAAGATGAGGTTGGGCTGAGTGCCATAAGCCATGAGCCCCGCGACCAACTGGTCATACAAAACCTGAGGTGGAAGGTGGGATGGGAGATTTGCAAAGGATACCACCAGCGTGGTATCTGAAGGGAGGTGAGTACGGGTTGTGGGAATGGGGGTATTTTATAAATTAGAGGAGTTTGTGCTGCCGCTTCAGCGTCTGCCTCAGATTGGAACCCAACGTCAAAGTAGCCCTTAAAAGGGCGGAAGTCTATAAAGCCAGCTGGCGCAAAGGCCGCAGTGGCTAGGTCAATAATTGCCTTATTGGCATATGGGAACAAACGCCCATAGTCCACTCTGAGGCAATGGCGAATGGCGGATCAAGGGAGGGTGAGAGGATGGGGGCGAGAAGGGTGGATGCGCGCCAGGTGGAGCGCTCAGTCCCGTGGGGGGACAAAACGGCTGGAAGCAGTGGGCGGGCTGTTTGAGCCTGTCCAAACGCGCTTGCCCGCGGGGTGGAAAATGCTAAGTGGTGGAGCACCGCTGCCCCACACTGGGGTGGCAGGTGGCAGAGCCAAGGACCTCAAAGAATAGGTTTGGGCAGACGGCTGTGGATAAATAAAACTTAAATTTAAAATTGCTCAAAAGTGACTTTGAGCGGTAAAAGAAAGTTTGCCCTGTCAAATATCAAAAAGGTATTATTCAAGTACCTGATTGACCCTTTACATTTATTTATCAAATTGTGGTTGTTAAGCCGAGGATCTACAAGTTTTGATATGAACTTTTCTAGATGAATATTCTAAAACTTTAATATAAATTGTTTTCCATGATCTGAGATGATCTTTTTTATAACCCCTTGATGAAGGAAGACCTACTAAATGAAAAGTGTCATGGCTCTAAGAGGTAACCTGTGAGATGCAAGAGATGAACTCAGCTTACTCTATGATGAGGTCTACTATCAACACATTTGCGTCAGACCATCTGGATTTTGATAAGACGGTGATAAAATCCATTCTTATCAAATACCATGGATTTTTTAACTGTTGAAGATGTAAAAATTCTAATTCAACCAAGAATGACAGTGTTTAACATGATCACTAAAACACTGCTCCATATATTTCTTTGTTTGTCTAACTAATACAAGCAATTATAGTGTCTTGTGATTAACTATTGGGTCCTGAAGCCTCAGGATGCTCAGCCAACAAAGGTTGTGGCAAGCCTCCAAGATCTTTTTTTGTAAGCTCTATATTGAAGCTGACAATTTTCCCCAATAATAGTATTTCATTTTTCTTATAACAGAAGACCTTAAAATTATTGAAATCCGTTGTTTAGTTATATCCAGACTTCAGGCCAAAAATAGTCCTCTTTTGAGAAAGTTCTTATTGTTAATTATCCATTCACCCATTTATCCCTTCCCTTCAAGAGCGCGAAAATTTATATGGCTCCAGGGCGTCACTATTGTAATCATCCAGCTCTTCATTGGCAAAGGATAGCCCATGTTAACTATTTAAAAAAATCTAAGATCAGGTTCTCCTTGCCTGGGCAATATTCAAAAAAAGGAAGTTTGCTAATTTCAGATGCCATTTTGATTGCCTTTGATTTATCCGTTGAGGTTTCCAGTACTACTCCAGCACCTTTTGGTCAATGCTAATTGTAATGGATCACTTGGTATACATTGTAATGGATAGAAGAACCCCAGTTCCAACTTCCATATAATTGAACAATACTTTGGTGTACCAAAAGTCAACCAAAGAAGCATAACTGAGTAGGGAGAGGTTTGGGGCACCGTTTGCAGCCAAACGTTCACCTACTATTGGTTGGTTATGCCAAATCCTCTGGGGGGATTGGTCCAAAACCAACCTAAACAAAAAAAACTCCTCAACGAGGGAAAAGACCAACAGGTAAGCAAGGTATGTAAACCCCAAAACAACCTTTATTTTATTCAGGAAAATAAAAATGACCTGCTGACCAGAGCTCATCTGGGGGAGCAACTAACAATGCACCCAGGAAAGGGACATGCTAGGGTAATAAACCCAAAGTAAACTTTGGAATGGGCAGGCGCGCCTTATAAAGGCAGCGCTTTGGGGCCTTATCTGAGTCATTGATTAGGCTCGCACAAGCCTAAACTACTACTCAGGTGGGGCACAACCCAACGCCCAAAGCAACCAAACCATAAAATTTTTTAAATGATTTGACTCGGATTCAGAAAATCCAAATCCAAGTCAGAATGTAACAAATGGGATAAACCTGTCTGTTACATCACCCCTCAATAAAGGTAGGCCCCTCCTCAAAGAGGGGCCCCACAATGGAAGGCCGCCATGACAAGGTCTTCCTGGGGCGAGTTGCCTTGAGCCCCAGGAAAAAATAGCCTGGATAAAATCCAGGCCCCTCAAGGAAAAACAAATGGTGAGGGCGAATAGGGACTAACCTGCCAGAATCAGTCCACCCAGAATGAGGATGCATGCCCAGCAAGTGGCTGTGTCGCGTCCCCTCTCAGGCTCCCATTGGCGATGGTCTTCCCATCCCAACTGGGAAGGCACTTTCACTAAAGAAAATGTGAGAGGGATGCATGGTTCAGCGCAGCTGAACGGCCCCAGCCTGAGACCACACGCCCAGCACTTGGATGCATTGCACCCCCCTCCCAAGCTCCCATTGACAATGGTCTTCCCATCCTGACTGGGAAGGCGCTTTCACCAAGAAAAGGTGAGAGGGGTGTGCGGTGAAGCGCAGCTGGATGTCCGACCCCTTTCTGAGTGGACCATCCATGGGTGAGGGAGCCCTGCTGGGGCAGGTCCCCTTGGTGACACCAAATCCCTGGTGGGCAGAAAGGCCTACCAGAAAATTAAACTGACAGTCACTTCAGATCCAGGGTTGGCCATCAGTCACCAGCTCCCACCTGTGCTGGTTCCTCGGCAGCTGGGACCAAGTAACCACTGAGGTTGGACCAAACTGGGGATCAGCAGCGTGCATTGCACAATGACTTTAGAATAATATAATGGATAGAAAAACCCAGTTCTGACTGCCATTTAATTGAACAATACTTTGGTGCACCAACAGTCAACTGGAGCAGCCTAACTGAGTAGGGAGAGGTTAGGGGCACCAACAAGCAGCCAAACATTCACCTACTATTGGTTGGTTATGCTAAATCCTCTGGGGGGATTGATCCAAAACCAACCTACACGAAAAACTCCTCGCTGAGGGAAAAGAACAAAGGTAAGCGAGGTATGAAAACCCTAAAACAACCTTTATTTTATTCAGGAAAATAAAAACGACCCGCCAACCAGAGCTCATCTGGGGAGCAACTGACAATGCTCCCCAGGAAAGGGACCTGATAGGGTGAAAATTCCAAAGTAAACTTTGGAATGGGCAGGCACGCCTTATAAAGGCAGCGCTTTAGGGGCCTCACCTGAGTCATAGATTAGGCTCACACAAGCCTAATCTTTGACTTAGGTGAGGCACAACACAACGCCCAAAGTGACCAAACCAAAAAATCTTATAAATGATCCAATTCGGATTCAGAAAATCCTAATTTAAGTCAGAATGTAACAAATGGGATAAACCCATCAGTTACATATATAAGGTCATGCTTCCATTCTTCTAGAGACGCTACAAAGCAAACAGTACCTTTTTGCACATACAATATCTGATTACTTCCAGTTGCATCTTATTACAGAAGTAGCTAATTGGATTATCTATCCCATCTATCCCATTTGTAAATGGACTGCCAAAATTACACAGTTGTAATCATTCATCTCTAAGGTGAAAATTTTTAGAAATTGCAATTGTCAAAACTGAATCTTTGAGGAAGTATTTCTTTATCACTAGATGCTTTCCCTAAATATGTCTCCATGCAAATGATACTTTCCCTGTCAACTTGGTAGAAGGCAGCCACTGCTGAGTTATATTTAAGAAAACCTTTTTTTTTAGTACTAGATGGTCTATATTTAAGAAAACCTTAAAACTTGAATTTTTAAGAATTTAAGCCCTTAATGATCAATGAGAGCTTTCCAGTCCTTTAATTTAATCAACTGTTAAGGAAAACGGCCAATGCTCTTTTAATTACTACACTCAAAGGATGTTACTGAAGTCTTGTAAAATTTGTGATTTGAAGAATTTTAACTTAAGGTATGACTCATAAAGATTAATTAAACCTGCCCTGATATTTTAAATGTGATGTTTCTTGTATTTAAAGATCCTAGGATATCAACCATTTATGATACACTTCAACGTCCAATCAACCCTTTATAAAGTGATTAATCAAATCTTGGAACACAACTGGGGCATTCTAAAGTCTAAATGGCATTACATGATACCTATAAACTCCCAAATAGCAATTAAAAGCTATATATTTGATGAAAATAATGTAGCATTTTCTGATGGAAAGACTCCATTAAGCCAAAATTGGTAAACCAAGTGATTCCTAAGATTAGCGGCCAAAATGTATTGTAAATGTCAACATGGGGTAGGGGTTGGACTCAGCTATATCGTTTAGTTTCTGATAATCAATACATGGTCAGAGCTCCCCATTGGCCTTTGTAACTATCAATATGTGAGAAATTTAACCTAAGATATGGAAGGATGTATTGACGCAAAGTTGGACATAAATTTGATGCACTTCCTCAAAACGCCGTAAAATCTTCAGTCAGGGTATATATTAAACAACCCCTGGGTAAATTGTGCCCCTTTAAATTGAAATTCAATAAATTTTAGTTCTGTCATATTCAAAGTGGGTGCACCGCGAGCTTCAAAAGCTTCATACTACTCATTGTACTGCTTAGGAAGTGGTATTTTAGGGTTATCACCTTCCATGATCTCAAATTTAGCCATTGTGGTCAATAATATCACAAAGTCCATTGCAGTGGCAAAGATGATTGAGGGGCAATTGTTACCTTATCATATTGTGCTGTAAATTATGGTGAGAACTAGTGCCACCATTTTATTGCAAAATTACTGAATTGGATAAGTTGTATAAGGTACAGAAAACTTCAGCTAAACTATTGGTTATTGTGTCCTATCATGAGTTTGTCAGATACTCAATCAGAGATGTCACATTTAGTGGAATCTTTAGGGTTACAGTTACATCCGCCTTCAATGGCAGGGCACATCTCCACAAATGGTCTAATTTCAGGTTGATCTTTTGTTACAGTATTTAATAACGCCAAAATTATCCTTCATGTTTATCACCATATAATTAAGTGTGAGAAGAGATAAACGTTTTGGGCAAGCTTCTTTTATATGCAAATTGTGCTAGGATAGGCTTTTCTATAGGACCCTTTTTGGGCATACTCTACATGGCGTCCAGTTTTTAGATGTTATGTTCTCTTCACTCACCTCTGTTACTTCCACTTTCTAAACTTTCAGAACTTTGGCAACACATATTGGCTATAATCTCATTAAATGATATACTTTTCTTTTGCTACCATTTTATCCTCGGCATACATAAGCTATTACTTGCTCTTTGAAATTTAAATTAACTTCCATCATCTTAGTCACATTCAATATTCTCCTTTATTGATTAAGCCAGACGAGTTTCCGCCATTAAGGCAAGCACGTAATGTATAATTTCCAATAAATTATGAGAGTGAACTAAATTTCTGGGACCTTGACAGCCTGGCAAGTAATGAAACAATTGATAATACTCTTCCAGGTTTCAATTCCTTTAAATGCCATCAACAAGGTTAATTAAGATGCTTACTGAGCCTCATATGAACAAGCTATAAGGTCTATTCAGTGTAAGTAAATATCAAGGAATTAATTAATATAACAGATGGGTCCTTTTTTATAGTTGACAATGAAGTTGTAAAATACTAACCAAGTAAACTTCCACAATAAAGAGATGACTCCTGTAAGTAAATGGTTTGTCCATTTACCACCATTAATTGAAATGATTAATCTTTCACTATAGTCAAACTATACACAAACTCATCAGTGCTCCATGATTATAAGAGAATGTAACGGTTTTTGCAACAAAGTGGCTGAGTCAGTAGCTTGTTCTTGGTAATAGGGATCATAGTATAGGTTATATTTTTAAATAAGTTTAAATTTGATAAACTTTAAATCTCTTCTATATTAGTGCTTAAGAGATAGAGTTACTGTAAACAACAACCTTTTTTATTTAACCAAGGTAATCTGACCAGGGGACGGACATTACCAAGCTCCAAGGAGCAAAAAAACTATGCTAGAATTTAAATGAACAGAAAGAGACAAATGGATCACTCAAACAGATTCAAAAATTAAAATAAAAACTAAAATTAACCAACCAGATTGAATGTGGTAAACTACTATTCGCCCATGGTGGGAGGTGAGTTAGGAATGGGAGTCTCATCTTCCTCCTCTGTGTTGGACAGTGTACGGCATTGCGCTGAGAGCATGGGCGTGGGTACATCCTCAAAATGGGGATCAAGGGTAGAAAAGTGGCTTGGGAAGCTCAAATTTAGCTATAAGGAGGGTTGTGATATATTTGGAAAGGGCTTTTTAGACTAGAGGTGAACTTTGGGTAGCGTCATAAAAGTGGTAATGTTGTTGCTGGTAATGTGGGTCTTGGGGCCAAATTTTGTGACCATCGCAACTTTTTGTACTGCCTTGTGGGCAACTTGTTGGAATTGGATTATTATTTTTTATGAATTTGTTGCATGGGGGAAGGATAGAGGCGGGTACCCCTTTGGCCTAGATTGTGACTGATTTTACTACAGCCTTTTGGAGGGGGTGACAATCAGGGGAGGCAACAGCCTCTTTAGTGAGTTGGTGGTCACTTCAGAATTCATCAGCTTCTGATTGTTTAGCATAGCGGCGAGTTTGGGAATTGAGCCGCATAATCTGCGTTTAGGTACATTTTGAGGCCTGGGGCCTCAACTGAGTCAGGGATTGGATTTCCCAAATTATCAACTTCCTCCAAATGATCCCAGGGATTTTGATTAAAAATGATAAATTTGATTGGCATATGGATGGGCTGGAAATGGGTGGATGGGTGGGTCTTTTAATTCACTGGGGTTCATGCTGGCTCCTGATTAGTTAAAGTCAGAGTGGTGGTTTGGCAAGTTGTTTCCTTATTAGTTGAACCTGTGGCAGTTGCATCTACCATTTTGGGTGGGAGGAGGGAGGATATTGACCCATTTAAAAAGGATTTTATGTCAGATATGGGAGCATCATGGAGGAGTTAAGCCCATGGGCTCCATCTCGGGCTATGATGGGGCAGCGCCAATCTAAGTGGTCCAGGTCAAAACAAACGGGGCAGTTTGTGCGCCCCTTGTCTACTCTGGCCCAAAAAGGGTGGTTGGGGGCATAGGGGACAACATTATGAGGGGGAATCAAAATGGCAATTTTTTTGATATTAGTGTATAGTTGCAAAGGCACAAGGGCCTGCTAGTTGGTTGGTTCCATTGGGAACCACAAATTGTAAAATGAGTTCAGCGCCATATACTGACAACCCAGCTATTATTTCGTTGTATAAGGTTTTGGGGGGAGTGAGTGGGGAGGCCTGAAAATTGAACCACAAGAGTGGTATCATCAGGCAACCAGGTGCAAATGGTTGGGTTGGGGGTTTCCTGGAACACCAGGGGAATGTTGGCTGCAAATGCAGCAACAGTTTCACAAGTGAAGCTGAGGTCAAAGTAAACCTTATAGGGGCAGAAGTCAATAAAGCTTGCAAGCTGCATAATCACCTGGGCTAATTCAATTATTTGTTTGTCATTGTAGGAGAACAAGCTGCCATATTTGACCAAAAGGCTGAATTACATCTTGCTTTGGGGGAGCACAGTGGGCTACAAGGCACCATTTGCAAATTTGCAAGGTGGAGGGCGAGATCCTTAGGGGGATTGTATCACCACGAGGAATTGGGAGGCTGGTCAATCTAGTTTAAAAGCATTTCCCCGCTGGGCAGAAGATGCTAGGGAGTTTCGCCGCTGCCCCATTTTTGAGCAGCGGGCGGTCAGGCTGAAGACATTGGTGGGTTGCTGTAACAGTTTTTTGGAGTTGTTTAGTTCTTCTGTAATTCTAAAATTTGCTCAAATGTGTAATTTAGTGGGAACAATTTAGTTTAATTTATATATAAGTTGAATAACTTTAGTGTAAACAGCGACCCTTTTATTATATAATATATAATTAAACTTCTTAGGCTTGTTTTTGTTTATTACTTTATTGGTATACAAATTTAAAATTTGTAAATTATTAAGCTTATTATGTTGTTTGCACCAGTTTTTGACAAGCTACGTATAGTTTTGACCCCTTTTCAAATGAAGATACAATTGATTTAAGTCCAAAAATCTCAAGCTTTTTTGGTGGTACCTTTTATAATCTAACTTGTTCATACCTTAAAATTTAATTTCATATGGTTCCATAATTTTAAATTAATTTGGTGGCCCGTTTATAGGATAATTCTTAAATTCATTCAACTAAGTTTCTTATATTCAGGGATTTTAAACAAGGATCTGATATTCTCACTAATATGAATCACTATTTATAGAATATTCCTTCCAAGCCCCAACATGGTTTATTCCTATAAAACTATAACTTTGTCATATACCTTACTATATTAAAGGACTTATATGTTTGCTTTAGATTTATGCAATCTGAAAAGGCTATATTTATTTATTGCGGGGAAGGCTGACAAGGGGATGGACACTTCCAATAAGACACAAAAAATGAAATGTAGTAATAGGGGGCCCCAGAGAAGCTAATGCTATCTCCTGTTGCCAGCGGGAACGCCACTACTGGGAGGTGGGAATGTGTAAAGGGGCCAGAACCACAATCGAGCACATGTAAGGAAGGGGTCAGAGTTGATGAACCAAACTGGGAACCAGGATGAGACAAACTGATGGCGACGCGGTGGGAGGTATCCAAACATCCACGCTTGAAAGTGGTCCACTAAGTGGGACTGGAACCGGTGGACAGCTTATGAGAGGGTGGGGGTGGAGCCTGCGATGGCATCCAAGACAATTGTGTGGATAGTCCACATGGCGATTGCGACCACTAAAGCATGTAGGGAGGGTGGAAGAGGGGAGACCATAGATAAAGCAAACATATCCCTAGATAAACTAAAGGGTGAGCCTGATCCTGGCATAGCAGACGTCGCACCTCACGTCATATCGCTTTAGAGGTTAGGGAACTTCTTCAGGCGGTGAAACAGCGTTCCATACTGGCCACACTCAACACAGGATGAGTGCAAAGTGTTAGAGCGCTCAGCAGTATGGTACACCTGCCGCAAGCAGCGCCACACATGGGAACAGAAATGAGGCTGCAGAAGAGGGTGATGGGCGTATTTCCAAATTGTCTTCTGGGTTCTAAGAGAATAAGGGATGTCCATCATATCCAGGTAGTCACCCTGGATAGGACATGGGGCCTTGTGGGTATCAAGCCGTCCAGAATGGGTAGCCCCTGTACCTCCTGGGTGAACCAAGGAGAGGGACGCCCCCTCTGGGAAGTGTGTCCACAAGTACGAATTCTCCACTCAGCGCTCCACATGGAGAGGAGGATTCGTTTGAAGTGGGGTGCAGTTCCATGGGGACCTGTGGCTGAAGGGTGGGAAACCAGATATTTCATCAAAGAGTGAGGATGCGACAGATTGGTAAGGCCCAGGGCGCAGAGAAGTTGGAGCGGGCCACGCGGGACCAGTGTTGGGTTGGGAGTGTAGGGATGGTAACAGCCGCGATCCAGGTGCCTAGGATCTTTGCAGCATGGGTCTCATAGTTGAGCAGGCCCATGCCACCACTATGGCGAGGGCCAAACATGACCTCAAGTTGCACTGGCGGTGGGCGGCCCGACTATAGCCACCCTTGCAGAAGGGAATAGGGTGCCTTGAAGAAACCTGGAAGAAGGCGATGGCGTGGGCCCCAAACCAAACTTTGGAGAGGAGCATAGAGTTAGCTAGTACAACCCTGCCAGTTAGGGAAGTAGGGTGGGCTCTGAGGGAGGCGATGCGCTTCATCACGTTGTCCAGAATATGGTTTTCCATCACCGTGGAGGCATACCCTCCTGCCTCCAACCACACCCCCAAATGGCGGACCAATCCAATGGCAGGGCGCGGCACAAAGGGGAGCACAAGTGGGGCGGTGTAGGTTGGGAAAGGTAAGCAAGCGCGTGTGCTAGCAGATGAGGTGGGCTGGAAACAAGGCGCTGAGGCCAGCAGGTTCAATACCAACCATGGAGGATGATTTCGGTTTTGGAGGTGTTGAGTGCAGCATTACTGACCTGGAAGTAAACCTGGATAAGAGCTTTAAGCGTGCGTGCGTCATGATTATTAGACACCCCAACCACACAGTTATCAGCAAATTCCAGCAAAATGACTGTGGCTTGGCCTTGCACGTTGACCCAGTAAGGCGGGCATCCACGTTGCGAAGAAGTGGGTCAAGGCTGAAGTTATATAAGAGTGGGCTAAGGGGGTTCCCTTGGCGTAGGCCCCTTTGAGGGCGGACAACATCCGTGAGAAAGCCTGGGCCACGCACTGCCATTTTAGCGGATTCTGTCAGCAGCATCACCCAACTGATGAAGCGAGGGGGAAGGCGGAATTGGTGGAGGCAGGCCCTGAGGTATTCCCAGTTTACTCTATCATGGGCCTTCTGTTGGTTTAAAAATACAAGTGCACCAGAGGCTGTGGACTAACAGGCGTTGGCCACAGTGTGCACGTTGTCCCAAATCGACCTTCTGTGTATGAAACTGAATTGTTCTGGGGGAGATGGTAGCGGAGGCAATAATCCCTAGACGGGTAGCCATGATTTTAGTCAAACTTTTTGTGTCAGTACTTGTTAGAGAAATGGGGCGCCAGTTGGCCAGGTCTAGCTATCCCCTTTTTTGAAGAGCGTAATGGTGTAGGCCTCATGCCCTCCTGGTAGGAGGCGCGTTTCCAAAAGGCTCTAGTTAAGAGAGGCAAGCAACAGTGGGGATAAATATTTGAAGTAATTCTTATAGAACTCATAAGGAATGTCATCAGGGCCAGGGAATTTCTGATTTGGTGCACCGCGGACGGCGAACCAGAGTTCATCCAGAGTAATCAAATTCATTAACTCCAGGAAATGGTTATGGTGCAGATGTTAGCACTATCAAGAAAATTTGCCATTTCAGCCAGCAGAATCAGTTTGGATCAGTACAATTTGGAGTGATAATTTTGTATCTCAATCGCCACTTTGGCTGGTTTATCCACTACGGAATTGTCTAGCCTTCGCACCTGTGTGCAGGCCAAGCTCTGGTGCAGTGCAAAGAATTTTTTTGAAAAAAGTAAGCGGAGCACGTGTCGCCCACTGTGATGTGTTTAGCTCTGTACTGAACACAAACCCAATGTTTGTGTTGCCGCTCAAGCGCGTTGAGGTGGCGGCTACTTCCACCCACTTGTGGCCCCAAGCAGGGCTGTAGCCCTTGGCTGGGACGTTGGACTCCAGGTGAGCCAGCTCTGCCAGAGTGTGCAAGATGACCGCAGAGGCAGATTGTGAATTTCAGTAGGACAGGTGGCGAGCCTGTTAGATTGTGTCCGCCTTGAAGGCTGACCAGGTGGAAATTGGATCAGCGCAAAATGGTGTGATAAACTCCAGAGCTGTGGTCACCAATTCTATCCATGAGGAAAATTGTAGCGATGTGATTTTGGCTGGGAAAAGTTTGCACCTATTTGGAGCCCGAGCAATGGGGTTGGGTATGCAAAAGGAAATTGAAACCAACCTGTGATTGGAGAAATCAACCTTCATCATGGTGAAATGGGAAATTAGGGTCAAAATTTGTAACGGCATGAGGATAAGGTCGATGCGGGACATGGACCTTAACTGGCTGTTGTGGATGTTGGGGTTCAAAATGCTTTTGAGAAGTGGAGCATGATGCGGTAGCATGTTGATCAACCATAGGGTGGCCTTGAGGACGCGTAGTTTTATGTGTCCCTGTGATGGGGAAGATGAGGAAGGCCAGCAGTCAGTGGAGGGGCTCAACCAACAGGACATGTTGCTAATGACAAAAGGGTCAGGGGGTAATGGAAGGGATTTGACCGATGAGAAAAATTCCTGATGTTCTCTTTCACAGGTCAGGGGCATAAATGATGACGATAGCCTGCACTACGCCAGCCCAAAAAAAATTGAAAATGATGATGCAGCCGTTAAGGAAGGATTCTAAAGATAAAAATTTAAAATAATAGTTTTTTCTAATAAGCACCCCACAGTGCTTGGACCAGAAGGATAGGGAAGGGAGGAGCATGGATTTCCATGTATCCTCAGAACTGCGCGGACAGTGGGACTCCTGGATGTCCAGGATGTCCACAGGTAATTTTTTTGTAAAAAACTCAGTTTCCTAGCCTGGGATGGTGAGGCCTTAAGTCCAGCGATGTTTAACATCCCCAAAGTAAAGGCTCCCTTCATCACACCTTAAGTGCGATGGGAAGGGCACCTATGCCATTCAGCCTTCCCTTGTTCTCCACGGTGCTTTTCAGCGCCTTGGGTATGTGATGCAACATTTTCAGAAGAATGGGTGGCTTTAGAAGTCAGTTTCACGTTGGCTTTTGCCCTCACTTTTAGTTTCCCCGCTGCTGAACGAGATTTTTATGGTGTGTGAATTTTTTGTGCACTGACAAAAGTTTTTTAATTTTTGGCTGGGAGGTTGTAGACTGAGTCAGTTATAATCAAGGCTTGGGTGCATTGGTCAAATGAGTTTGACTTGCCCATTGGGTTTCAGCTTGGGCGGCCAAATTGGCTTGAGCATCCCACTCTGATTGGTCAAGAGATTCTCAAGCTGCTTCTGCTGCAAAAGTCTCAATTTCCTCCTGGAGCTGGGAGGGTGAAATAGCAGAGGCGTGCTTGGCCGCCTCCTTGGCAGCTTTGCGGGCCTGTTTGGCCTTCATCCACCCTTGTGGGATATAGGGTGCACTACTAAGTAGCAACCTTATGCTCCCCGTGGGAAGGCCTCCTTTGTATTGGCAGTTGGAACATAGTGGGTCTCCCCGGTGTTCATAGCCTCCAAGGGATGCTCTTGGTATGAGATGCCCTCCTTGGCTGGTAAGGTGTGTGCCTTGTGGCTGAACGCAGCACAATAGGCCCAGATGTGAGGTGCTCTGTCCACAGTAACCCTAAAAGTGTGGGTGGCTTGCCCATTGATAGTGGCAAAAGCAGTGTGCAGGATTTGGGTTAGATCCTGTGCTATCCCCTCGGCTGGGGTTAGGACTGCAATTGCTTTTCCGGTGCACAGTTGTGGCATCAGCATAAACCGTTGCATTTTGAAGGATTGTATTTCACCATATACGGTGAGCCCATCCTTCAGGTGTTGTTTGAGCATGGCGCGTTTGACCGTAGTGGGCAGAAAGTCAAAAGTTACAAGAATCTGGTTTTATTTTGTCCATCTGGTGCGCTTAGTCTTTATGACCCGCTGCCCATCTGGGAGGTCTAAAATAACGCGCACCATTGCAGCTTTGTCCGCTGCTTCCTTGCTTTCAAAACTGAGATTCAGCCAACCGTGTGGCATGGAATGAGGTTCAACATACACCACGTTTGGGAAATGAGTGTGCACATCCCCACAAAACTTTTCCCACATCGTCATCTGCTGAATATCCAGAAATACCCATATTCCATGTTCCACCAACGAAAGTGGTTGAGAGTGCGACATATTGATGTACTGTTTGCATCGCGCTTGCCAGCTAAAATTTCTGGGGAAATGGTTACCGCCAGCTTATTGTTAAGTTTATCTACTTCTCCGGGTTCACTGGGGCGTTTGCAAACTTTAAATGTCATGGGGCCAACTCCTGTGCCCTTTACCTTACTTGCCCAACTGCTCCCCAACATGGGCGCAAACTAATCTCCTCGGTGAGATTATCAAACTAATATCTGACTTGAATTGAATATGTTGCAAAAGTGATCGTAATGAGAGAGAAAAGTTTTTAATCTGAAAAGGCTATAAAAGGATTAAAATTACTCTAATAATGGATTGAGAATCTTTGCATGGAGGCCTGTTTTAGAATCATCCAAATAAGTACAAGTGATGATCAGATATAATTTAAAATGATAACAAATGAGGTCACAAGTCTTAGGTGATCAAGGGCAGCAAGATCTATTGTTTGTCCCTCAATCTGTAAGGATCAAGGAGACCAGATCATGGGGAACCTAGGTTATCCTATCATCATAGAGTTCCCATTAACCCCTATAATTATTGAATAACTTTGATACTTTTGAGTATTTCAATTTTAAAAATAATATTGACTGTACACTTTTGTTGTATTCTTTTGTTAGTTATATGGCATCATAGCTTAGTAGTCTTTCTACCTTTTATAAAAACTAAATTTTTTGGGTCTAATAACTTGAGCTCTGGAATTAAGAGCCTTGGTAGCGGGTACCCCAAGCTGATACTGATGATCATACACCTTCTACAGCCTGAAATTGTACAAGCAATCCTGTTGCCACCTCAAACTGGATTTGAAACTGTGGCGTGTAAGGCAGTTTTAAATGTATCTTGATACATCTATGGTGAGGACCTATAAACTATAAAGTTTGAATATTGAGGTTAGTGGATTGTCTTTTCAAGGATGACCTGGTGCAGGGAATCATAGTGCTATGAATATTTTTTCCTTATAGAGCATGCAGGACCCACCACTTCTCCTGATCCAATATAATGCCCTCAAGGAAATGTAATCACAGTTGATGAGTTTCTCATTGTTTAAACAGGCTTTCATAACGGTTCTGAACTCCTCTGAGAGGGGTTGTGATAATAAAAAACTTGTAGAGTTAGGTCTGAGTCCTTTGATAAGCCTTCATGGTAAGGATTGTTTGGGCTAAAATCTCAGAATAAGTTAAAAACTTCTTCAGAAGAATGAGGGCACTGATGTTGTGTTTTTAACTAGGGATATACCGGTTAGGTGGTCTGTTTTATGAGAAAGTATTAATGAGGAGGTTGTTGCCATCTTTAACTAAATCATACTCAAAGTTGACCATAGAGAGCGTCTCAAGCCAGAGGGACTGGCATTGGGTCAACTTTTGCTAATATTGTAGTAGAGGAGGGCACGATGATCTATTTGGACAGCCTTGACTACTGAGATCTGTGGAAGTAGTCCCGCCAGTAATCTAAGGACTCCACTACCGCTTGGAGCTCCTTATTATAGATGGAGTAGTCTATTGAGTGAGAAAAATTCTAAATGATAATAGCCACTGGCCATTCTAAACTATAATCTCCTACTTTTGCAAAGATGACCCTATATCATAGTTGTAGGCATCAGTTGCCACTTTGAACAGCCGTATGAAGTCTGCGTAAGCCAAGACAGGACTGAAAGACAAAAAGACTTCACAGATTTGAATACAGCATCACACTCAAACGCCCAAGTTATAGTCTTCTTCCAGAAGCGGAGTAAAGTGGTGCGGCTACTATGATAATTGGGGGTAAACTTCTGAAGGAAGTTGCAATTTATATGGAAACTTATTTTCTGTAACAATGATATAGGAGTGATCCGATTACAAAAGAGGCATCTTATCTGGAAAGATCATGTGTCCCTTAGTGAGATAATGTTGCACAGATTTTTACCCGCGGCCAAAAATTCACATTTACACGCCTTGATAGTACTTTTTTTGTTGAGAAAGACATTCCTTACTTATAACATATGTTGAGAATAAGATTCGCTACCTGTGGATAAAAAAAAATGTTGTCTATATATGTAATAACACACCACAACAAGGCCACCAAGAATGGAGTCAATTAGGCGCTGGAAACACCTGAGAACACTTTAACAAAAATTTATTAAATGAATTTATAGAAGCCTACTAGGGTGTGGAACGCTGTTAACTATTCCAGTCCCTCCTTAGTATAATCTGGTTGAAGTTGTTTAGCAGCCAAGCTTGCTAAGGCTTTCGTTTTATTGACATAATGTGAAATATATTGTTCAAAGAATATGTGAAATGGGTCTGCGACATCCAGATTGCAAAGGTTTTCACAAATTAGACAAGGGGTTAGAGAGCATCAGATTTTCTTCAACAAATAGAAGATTGGAGTGTATTGTAAGGTTTTCTAAAAGATCTACTACCTATTATGCATGTCATTGACCCACAGTTTTGGGCTGGCATCCCCTTTTAATATAAGGATTTTTTTAAAAATTATATATTGACTAGGTCTACTGTGAGTTTAATTAAAATCAAAATCAGTTTAAGAAGGATGATTGGATACCTTTGTAGAATCAAAAAATGTCTTCTTATTCTATATATATTGGGAAGCTCTAGATGCATAATAGGGAAGACATTTTATTGTAAGTAAGCCAACCCAGGGGTTAGGAATGGGCGCCATTATAGCAAACTATCCTTAGCAGAGTTAGGAATAACGGAATATGTAAAGTCACACTATTAGCAAAAATAGTCAATGATACTTTCATTGAGTTGGGTCTGCATGTCAAGCTTGCACAGCACTAAAAACTCATACAATAATAGAGGTAAATAAAGTAGCTTCCAGCTGTCAGACAATTTCCCTTCCAGCAACAAGAAAAGAACGTTTTGTGTCAAAAAGGCTGAAAGGGGGAAATGTCAGACATTTACAAGTTTAGTATGAAGATTAGAGTTTTTTGAATAAAATTATGGTAGTATCAGCCAAAAGACTCTGGTTGATTCTTATTGGAACCCAAAAATTGGGATACCACTTTTGCTAGTACTACTTGGACAATTAATATGAGGTCAGGCAGTCAGATTGCCCCAACCATGTGGCGGAATATGGGGAGTCCATAGGATATTCCTCCCCATGCCATGTCTAGTTTAATTCAAACACCTAAGCGGGGACCACCCACTTTTAATGGCTTAGTGGGGTCCCCCTAGGTGCAATTATTCTCTCTCAGGGTGATTAGCTGAAATTTATCAAATATTTACCATATGGGTTCCTTTTTCCTAAAATTAACTTTTTCCATCAGCTGTTCCACCAAAGTGAAGCGAGTTTTCCAAGCTCCAATAGGTCAAATTCCGTATTCCATAATTTAACTTACTAAGCTATTCTGAACATTAGTATTAAATTCCCTTTGACCCTTAATACTCAATATAGTTAAATATTGAGTGGTAGTATCAAGAAGGGGTACTTTTTTTGTTTCCTGGCCGCGCCTAATAAAAAACCTCTAAAAACTAATCCTTATTCTTTATTTAAAAAGTAATATTTTTAGTTTTAAGTGTTTTTGAGGAAATCTGGTTGTTATAAGCACCAGCGAGTATACAACTTGCTGTATTCCCACACCAGCAATTTAAACTTATGAAAGTATGTTATTGCTGCATTAAAGGATACTAGGATTATTCATCATATATGGGAATGTCACGAGATTCCCTCTCCACCTTCTCTGTGAGGTGAGGAACCCAGGTGATAACAAGAAGTATCTTAACAAAAGTTTAATGCCGATGGATATGATGGAGGAGAGTTTCAAAAAGCTCTTCTACAGTTTGTACCTCCACGTGAATAAGGCAAGAATTGAAAGTGGTTAATATGCAGAGTGGGTATATGTTAGCAATGGTTTTATCATTACTGTTGCCCTCAAGTAGTGGTATATATTGGGTGCTAAGATTTGTGGTATTGGCCTGATTTAATAAGATTCTAGGGTGTCCTTTGCCTAAGAAGTCCAAGAGCTCTGGAAAGCAAATTTGAATATATAGGACATCTTCTCAGGTCCAGTTCCCACGCCTTGGTGGTCTGTCCCAGGTTTTTTTCCTAAAGTATATTCTTGGAGTAAATGCTACTAAAAAGTGAATGATTTGGGGCAAATTAAGGAACTTACTAACCCTCTATACTTTTTTAGATAAAGTTGAGAGGCACTGTGTAACGCGCTGTTGGAAAGTCAAAAAAGAGCTTACCTCTACTTATAAAGAAGATTTCATACCCTACCTTGTGAGGGCTCAAAGCTATTGTATCAAAGGGTAGCCATTGAGGCATAATATGCTTTTGTAGGAGTTAATTCATCTGTGGTGCCAGTTGTGGAGAGGAAGGCAGCATGACTGCTCACCAGCTGAATCATTAAGCAACAAGAACAGTCTATATCACTCAGAGTCTCAAATAAAAAAGGGGGTGGCCACCATGTATAGGGTGGTAACCCTACCAAATTTTAAATGGTTCACAAAACGGCATAGGTGTGAAAGTACAGTTCCAGCACTAGCTAACCAACAAGAAAAGAAGTTCAATAGAGGTTTGCTAATTTTTAAGGATAATGTTAGAGAAATTGAAACTATGGATATTAAAGTTATTGCATTCAAAGATAGAACAGACTAATATGCCAAGACTCTAAAAGTTAATAGAATGCGGCGTCCAAAGCTGTTCTTTCTAGTTTCCTAATATAGATTTAGTTATAATATTAAGTAGAAAATGGTCCCAAGTAGTATGAGAAGTAGTGACAAAGTTTCTTAGAAATTTGGAAACCCTTTGTAAAATAATCAAAGTAATGAAAGTGTAAGCTCTGAAAGATTAGTGAAGACCGTGAGTATGAGCTTTAAATTATGGGATAATAATGGCACAAAAATAGTGGATAATCAACCTTTTGTAATAGACAACTTTTGATACAATGATATAGCAACCATTAAGAAAAAAAACAATAAATTTTGAGATTTTTTATAAAAAAATTATACTGTAAGTTACCCTTATTGAGAAAGGAAAACCTGTGTAAAAATTTCAAATACTTTTTAAGTCTTAGGGGCTTAATGATTAGGTTCAACAATGGATTTATTGTACAAAACTTCAGCAAATAAAATTAAACTTGGCTTACCAAAGTTGGCTATTAAAAATTCATTATAAGTTTTCTGACATAGTGGTGTTCCTGGGCATCTTATCTTCTACTAACTAACCTTATCCTTCAAGGATCTTTCCAAAATTTTGGCTAGTAGGCCAAGCCACTATTCACTTAATATCTATAATTTTATAGAGGCAATTTTCTAAACTTAAGGTAAAAGGTTTCACTCTTTTTTCTAAGAACCACATTATAAAAATAAGTGATCCAGAAAAATTTAGAAAGACAATTTTATTAATCAGTAGCCTACTTCACCTTTAGAGAAGTAAACACATAACTTATTCTGTGAAAAGTTACATTAGGAGCACCACCTGGAAGAGTGTTAGAAAATCACTTTTTCAATGATAGTGGGCTTCACTAGTGTGCCAAGCCAACCAGTATGGGGACTGGCTGACCTTTGCTGATTCGCCTTTATAGGTGTACCAACACCTACAAGTCCACGTCCAACCCACTAACCCAGCAGACCAATGACTTTGCCTTAGACCCATGGTCCTTCTTGGGAGTGCACCAGTAGTCCTCAGCCCCATTTCTGGGTGGCCTGACCCCTTGCTCCTTCTCCCTCATGACCAATAGCCAGCCCCTCTTGGGTGTTCCTTTAGATAGTCTATGCCCATCCTGGGCGGCTATGGTACTCCCACACTGCACCACCCTCATGGCTCATGCCCATCAGCCCATTGTTGTTGGTGGCCGGTTGGCCAGGTTCCCTTTAGGGGTTCCTTGTAGGGCTGAGGTATGGGAGCTGGCAGCTTTGGCCACTTCAGGCGCATCACTCTGCGCCTTGCTCAGTGATCTCCAGTCCCTCCCCTACCCATTTAGTAGATTTTGCTACTTCAAATAAATACAGGTGGGTGAAAGAGAGATCTTTATTTAAAAGGGAATAGCGACTATTAATACTCTAGGCTACTGCGCTTTATGAAAACCTCTTGGCCATCCAAACTGGAATATAACAAATTTCCTTTCATCCAAAAAAACGATTCCCTCCCAATCTACTCATACCATCATCAAATTTTAAGTTGGCCCATTGTTGGGATTTTTGCCCATATTCACAGCCTGCTTGATTACCTGGATTCGCTAGGGGAAAATTACCTAAGGCGAAGTGAATCAGAAATCGGTTGGCCTGAATTTCAGAGTAACTATGTTTGGGGGATTTTGGGATATTCGCCTGTTCATATCCTTCAGGGATCAATCCGGGCAAATACTTAAGATCTCATCGGGTAGAGTTGCTGACAAAATAGGGGCATCTGATAGTGATTAACTATCAGGTGTACCAATTGGGATTAGTCAGGTTTCACCACTGACTGATTGGGAATGAATAGCAAGTTGTGAGGCGAGTGATGCCATCTGCAACTAGCAAATCAATTAAATGGTGCATGATCTGCCTTAAAGGGTAATAAGTCCCATTACCTAAGCAGGTCGCTAGACAAATATGTTGGTTTGCTTGGATTATAAGAAAATGCTAGGGACACATTTTCTGACTCTTTACGTTTTAGGTCTTGAGGATGTCCAACAATGGAATCCTATCCAGGATGGAGAATACCATCGCTGTTGAGATGAGCTGGGTGATTTAATGGCAACGTCTGCCATTTCATTGAAGAGGTGTCAACTGAGGGTTAGATGACCGAATCCCCACTATATATATTCCTTAGGATTCACTATAATAAAAATAGATAATAAATGAGATAATAACAGATAATAAGAGTTAGTTGTAAGTTATCCATTCAGTATATAATTTAAAGAGTAAACTATCATCAGCTTCCATTGTGCTGTTCTGTCTTAAGGATATTATTGCTGAGTGCAATAATTGGAAGACTCTTAGAGAAAAGAGTAAAGATCTGAGCGGGGATTTAGGGAAGAAGGAGTCACAATTGGGGATAGCTGCTGACTGTGTGTTAAACCGAAGAGACTGTTACTGGGGTATCTCAGCGAAGATCAGGTTGAACAGGGCAAGGGAACGAATCCCTACAAGTATGACCTCATGGTTATTTAATTGGGAATACTGGCCAAGCGTTGGGCCAAAAATATAATTTAAATTTTATTTGAGGTGGGCTGACCTGGGGACAATACCGCACCAATTAGGGAAGTGAAGAAAATGGGAAAGGAGGGACCATCTAGTACTAAAAAAAGAAAATGGGAAGGGAGGATAAAACCTGTAAAAACCTCCATGCACGGCGTATGATAGGCCAAGAACTCCATGGACCGACTTTGCTATTCACTATCTTGGTTCGGGGCATTGGTGCACTAAACCAACACAGTCAAAATCGTCCCCTACCCAAAGTCCATTACCGGGATTGAACTCAGGAGGCAGTGGTAGAGGGTGCCAAAAAATATAATAATTCATGCTCAACTACAGATAATAGTCTCCATACTGTTATTGATCAATAAATCATTCTACTATACTAACGCAATGAAGTGCATGAGGAAACTGAACCTGTGCAGTAAAAAGATTACTAGGGTTGCTTTCTGGCAACAACTTAAGTAAATTTTTACACCCATCATTAGAACAATTTGCCAGTCAGTCATATATATAAATTCATATATTACAAAACTTCAAGCATCCTTGGCATAAGCTGCTGGTACTCAGATTTGGGGCAGCAAATAATCATCAGATATTTGATAATGAATACATCAGCTTCTGTACTTAAAAATCACACAATGGCCTGCAATTTGGCAGTTGGCATCAGAAACAGTCAAAATGTCCCAGTTTTTGCCGCCATCTTGCTGTGATGAAAAATTTGACAAGAAACAATTGTCCAATAAGAGGTTCCCTTAAGGTAAGTGTTTTGGCATCATACTCACCTATCCAACCTCAGATTCAAGGAAATTTGAAAGCAAGAAAAGATGATACAGGTAAACGAGGATTCAACCCTAAAATTAGACTTGGTTTATTTATTTTTAAATAAAATTGAGGACAAATTTAGTACTGTTAGTATAACAGCACCACAAACCACACATAGAAAAAATCCAAAGTACTGAGAAACCAAAGTTTTTTTTTGGCAGTTTAGAGCCCCAGAAACCAAACTATTTTTGTTATGGATACAAAAAAATCAGTTTCTCATGGTATACCAGGTAAGACAAGGCAAGGGCAGCCCCGTGCCACCAGAGAGACCCACAAGAAGGTGGGAAATGATTAAGAATTCTGATTTGAGTTCATATTATATGGGCCTGACCTTTTTAGGTCGCCATTATGGGGAGCCCCTCCTGAACTATTCTTTAGGCCCCTATGAGCATAATGAATTGCTCAGTAGGGGCGCAGCCCAGCATCGAGCTCAACATAAATCTCAAAAACTTTAAAAAAGCGTTTCAACTTGATATTTGGATTTCTGAATCTCGAGTTGAAATGTAATGATTGGTTGACAAACCATTACAGCGTCAAACTAGGAAACTGCCAAACTTCAAGCATCCTCAGCATAGATTACCAGTACTCAGATTTTGTGTACCAAAATCATCATCAGACGTTTGATTATGAATACATCAGCTTTCCGCCAGAAAATCCCACAATAGCCCACAATTTGGCAGTCAGCATCAAACTAGGATTCCACTGAACCTAAGTGTTTGGCATTTAATTAGTTGACATCCTTAGTATTAGTCACCTGTGTCAACCTTTGAATAACATTACTATTGGGGATTATCCACAATACTTCATAAGGGCTCAACCCACCAGAATGGTGAGCACCAATTGGCAAATATAACATTAAAATAACATTGAAGTAGGCAATTAGCTGGCAATCATGCCCGACTAACTGATACCCCTATTTTTGATATCATTGGGTGATAATTATCTGGTAAATTTTCTGACATTTTCCCCCACTTTAACAGATGGTTTTCCTCCACCATGACCCACCCTGATAATGGGCCAAAAACACCCCAGCACCCCCTCCAAGGAGATCCAGGTCCAAACCAGTGGCTCTCGCCGCCTCTTAACTGTCCTCTAACTACTCAATCTGCCCACAAGAGAGAGCCCCTTGTAGTGAGCACCAATGTCTGAAAATCTCTTTTCCAACGACAGTGGGCTCTGCTAGTGTGCCAGGCCAAACAGTATGGTGACTGGCTGACCTTTGCTGTTTCGAATTCATAGGTATACCAACCCCCTACAAGTCCACATCCAACCCACCAACCCAGCAGACTAGTGACTTTGCCTTAGACCCATGGTTCTTCTTGGGAGTGCACCAGTGGTTCTCAGTCCCCTTCTTGGGTGGCCTGACCCCTTGCTCCTTCTCCCTCATAACCAATCGCCAGCCCCTCTTGGGTGTGCCCTGGCAAGTCCATCCACCATCCTGGGTGGCTATGGCCTCCCGCGCTGCACCACCCTCATGGCTGATGGCTATCAGCCCATCATCATTGGTGGCCATTTGTCCTGGTTCCCATCGTGGGTTCCTTGTAGGGCTGATGTATGGGAGCTGGTAGCGTCAGCCACTACAGGCGTGTCACCCTGCGCCTGCCTCAGGGTTCTTCCGTCCCACCCCTACCCATCTAAGTGGCTCTTGCTACTTTAAATATATAGGTTGATGAAAGCGAGATTTTTCTTTGGAGGGAATGGCGACTATTAATACTCTAGGCTACTGCGCCTATGAAAACCCCTCAGCCATCCAAGCAGTAACTTCAACAATATATAAGTCATCTGAAATAACAATTCTCTTCCAAATCGCTCGTCCCATTTACCAAATATCGTGTTGCCCCATCCTTGGCACAATTCTCTGGTAGTCGTATATATAAATTTCTATTGCTTAACTCAGATCAACCTTGGAAAAAAGTTTTAGGTACTCAGATTCAGGGTAGCAAAATTATTTTCAAGAAAATATTAATGAATACATTGGCTTTCTGCTGGAAAATCTCACAATGGCTCACAGTTTGGAAGTTAGTGTCAAACAAGGATTCCTCTGAACTTCAAGCATCCTAGAAAAAGTTGCTGGTACTCAATGTCAGATAATTACAAGTCCAATGTTGTATAAAGAGTAATTTTGGTTTCAAATTTTTTGAAATTGGCTAAAAGACCCTGGCTGTAAGTCCAGGGGAATGTCCCCTCTGCGTGTTTGGGAGATTTTCCTATTTTCTAACAAAAAGGGTATAAAGAAGGCTGCTGTACCCCTTGTTACACAGGGCGACCTCACCCATGTGGTAGATGAGCGTTGGGTAACAGCACTCCCTCTGAAGATTCCTCTCTCAGTCCCTGCACTTACCTATGCAGAGTTAGTTCGCCAAATAGAGGAAATCTATGCTGAAATCATCGGAAACTTTCACCCCATGAGCTGGATGGACTCTATAAAGCCAATGGTGCCAAACCCATGAATTGGAGTCCAAATGTTTGAAACATATGGGGTTAAAGCCTGATGGGTGTGCAACTCATAGCTGGAAGGGGACAAATAATGAATTCTCAGTTAAAATCGCCAATGACATCAAGCTATCAAGAAGTATTATTGATGACTTAATCTTCTTCTCAAAATTGTTAGGCCTTATCCCCAATGGGCATATATCACCATCAGGGATTGTTGCTGATAATTTGAAACCCTCATCACAAAAATCAAGATCATCACTCAAGGAATCCCGCTTGGCTGAAAAAAATGCCTAGCAACTGGGAATGGGTGGGTTGGTCATCCCAAACCTGTTTCTGACTCGTTGGGACCATCCCTATGTGGGGTAGCCCTGGGGGATCCCTATTGCCCATAAGGCCAAACGCCGTCATTCTGACTGCAGTAAACGCAGTAAAGTCTCAGGTCAGGCGTTTGTGTGCAAACTGATAGCAACTTGGCCCACCACCAATTCCTTTGATGTCAGTTCAGATTGAAGTCAGTATTTGCCCCTCAAAAAAAATTTTCCAGGATAGGTTAAAATTTCAGGGCCGCAATCCCTGCTTTGACAAAACTACAAAATTGAACGCTATTTAATCAGTTGCATCACACTGAGGAAATTGTTGGTGATTTTCTTTATTAGACTTTTAATAAAAATTTAATCAATCCAATTTCAGTTTCTTATAATGTTCAAATCTAAACCTTCCTACCCGCCTATATTTTCACAACCCATGGGGCCCATGGCCATGTTCAACTGGTTCTTCACTAGGTTCCTTTACACAACTATGGCTCATGAGCATTCAGTGACGAAATTTCTTCTTGGTTTCATAATAGTCACGCGAGTAGCAGTGCCGCTGGCATTTGGACTTGTCATTTGGGTGCTTCAGCACTTCAATTGGCAGATCAGTTTAAAATTAACTTGCTATCTTCCTGAAACTGGCCAATTCTTGGTGGAACCCTTTGAATTGGGGCTTTAATTTTAATACTATTAAAGCTCAGCAAAAAGCTCAAGTTTGGGTAACAGGGATATTCCAAATCATTGGCAGAACCAATGAAGCCATTTGAAGGTCCCTCCCTGTTGTACAACTACTCCTAGTCAAGCTACACCATGAAGATCAGCCCCTTTTATAGAATTGAGGGGTCAACAAGGCGAAATTACCTTCCCGCCTTCTGAGTGGACTAAACATATAAAGTCTCTTCCTCACGAATACATTTTCCCAGTTGTCACTTCCCCATATGCCCTTGCACTGAAGTGAAGTAAGTCTTGACTGATCTGATAGTTTGAATCCCAATATTCCCAAATTTGGACATTACTAAGCACTCTGAACATTGAGCTTCAATATTTAAACATTAGCATTGGCAAAACTTTTCTTTCTGATTACTATCACTTTTAGTAATATGATTTGATTCAAACAGCAAAATTTGATAATCAATAACAGGTGAGACAAATATGAATAACAAAGTGAAGAGCTGGGCGAACGTGGTAAAGGGCAGCGGACTCAGACCTGCACGCCCCAAGGTTCCAAGCGCACAGGTACAAACAGAAATCTCAGTAAAAATAAAAAATCCAAGTTGGTGCCCCCCGCGGGTTTGTTAATTTTTTGGTAAAATACTGAAGCTATATGGAAGTATCCCAATTACAACCACTGTCATTGGTGGAACACGGGATACAAGTCTTCCTGGGCGTAGAAACACTGACAATGTGGGAAAAGTTTGGCGAAGCCCAACATAAAAATTTTTCCCGCACATGGTGTACTTAAAAACTCATACTATCTGCAGAGGTTGGGTAGACCTTGGGTTCAAAACTGCGGAAGAAGTGAACAAAGCAGTGAAGGTCAGAGTGGTACTCGACCTTCCCAATGGACAGTAGTTGGTACCAACCAAATGCACCCGTTGGACTGAATCCAAAGACATTTTCATAATTTTTGACAATCTTCTGACTACACTGGCGCGCACAGTAGTCAGAAGACATCTCTGAGAGGGCTTAGAAGCCTACAGAAAAACAAAAAATATGAAATCCAAAGATTTCAGCTGATGCCAACCCTTAGCATAGGGAAGGCAATAGCAATTATTTCACCAAATCAGGATTTAGTAGAGGATATTACATAAATCCCTCATATAGCATCCTTCGCCCTTGATGAGGAAAAAATCCCAGCTGTTCTGCACAACAGTAGAAAGTGCACCCCTCCATATGCAACCACTGCCAGGCCTTTGGGAACAAGATTCACGCTTGCCCCATAAAAGAAGGCCTGAGATAAATGGAATTCTGTGAGGAGGAAATGGGCGAAGACTACTCAGAGTATTCCAAAATAACGGATACTACACAAGACTTCAACTGGGGAGAACACAGCAATATAAAATAATTGACCCTATTTCCCTGAAAGAACAAAAAATGGCCAAACAAGCTTGCAAGCTGGCCGCAGCCAAGGCAAAGGCCTCAGCGGAATCAACTATGTTTCTGGAGCAGATCCAGAAAGATATGGAGGAATTTGAGTCAATGACAAAATTAAGTCCCACAGAAAACCATACACTCAATCTGACCAGATTGAATTTGGCGGAACCTGATTTGGAAATGAATGCAGCAAAATTAGGGTTCAGCGCACCCCCAAAAATTGCGGAATTTAGCCCAATCTAGAAGAAATCAACAACGGAATGCACAAGAAAATAATGTGGCCAATAAAAGCACACAAGTGCACCACAACAATATATTAAAATCAAGCAAAGCTAAGATAGGAGTGAAAACTGCGGCAATGAAAGGGGCAGAATACACCCCAACTCCTACTCATGGTTATGCTCTCTGCAGCAGAGGTGCAGTGGAGAGCAATGTGAGCGAGGGGATAGGGCTGGGGGGCCCTGCTAACCGCTCTTGAGGTACATTGGGCGTCTCAGTAGAGATAGGGATGCTGAATATAGCAGGACTCAAGGCCTTAACATCCTGGCCAAGAAGTTGAGTCTCCTATGAAACCCACCTGTGGATATCCTGGCGGTGCAGGAAACCCACTGTCCTCAGGGAGAGGAGGAGGCATGGGAAAAAATGCTCCTCCCAACAATATCTTTTTGGTCACTCCACTATGGGGTAATAGTACGCGTGAACCAAAACTTTAAATTCATTAATAAAAATTCTTTCCTGGACAGCTGCATACTCGCTGTAACCTTATCATGGCACACCGAAGTGCTCACAAAAGCCAGTGTGTATGCCCAAAAACGGTGCACATGACAAAGAGAATTTATTACAGCCCTAACACAACTAAATCTACCAGCAAATACTTTCATCATGGGACACATGAACAGCTGGATTAACCTGGAGATGGACTGATGGCCATACACAATGGAGATACCACAAGGGCAGTGGAACTCAGCGTACTAAAGGCCATCCTGGGACTATATGATCCACTGCCAAAAAGGAAACCCCTGCTACAAAATATGACACGCCCACATGTACACAATGGTACACTTGTCTCTATGTCAAGGATAGACTTAACACTTGCAACAATAATTTTCTATCACCAAAAGAAAAATTTTAAACTACAAAAATTTAATTTTCTGACCATTGTCTTGTTTTGGTATCTTACAAACTGGCGGAACCAAGTACCAAGCACCCAGATGGTACAGAATATGCCCAGAAAGTTTAGCCGACTCAGCATTTCAATCCTAGATGGAGGAAATATCCTCAACCTGGGATTTTCAAACACCTTTTTGCTTAGACCCACTAACCACCTGGGAAAACTTCATAAAATCAACAACCCAACAAATTAAACATACTTTGTCTAGAAGATACAGGGCAGTTTCAGCCATTATCAAACACCTTGGCTGAAATTGACAATCTAGAAGCCAATGTACCAAGCACAGGATACAGCCCTGGATGAGGTCGCAAATGGGCGGAAGTTTATACTCAGATAAACACCCTGATCCGCGAACACAAAACTGAGTTGGAGTTCAATATAAAGGCAAAAACATAAAAGGTGGAGAAACTTGCTCAAGCTACTTTTTCCACCAATTCCACGCCTGAAAAGTAAAGATAACTTGCACACAGGTCCGTCAACTGGAAAAATCCATAATGAAAACACCTGAAAAAGTCATGACTCAAGTGCACAGGTTTTATATGAAATTGCATATTTCCAGACCAGTCAAACCAGAAAAAATCAAAAATTTTCTTAAAAGTACACAAATCAACACTGCAGCCCAAAATAACAATTTAATCAATTTAATATCACATGAAGAATTATGGGAAGTAGTACACGGCGCACCAAGAGGGAAATGCCCTGGACCTGATGGGATTCCCTATGAATTTTACATAAAATATTTTACTAACATTTCTAACATTCTTCTAGCTTCAATGAACAAGTGTATTATGGAAACATGCCTCCTACCTGGAGGCAAGAAGCCTACATTGTCACTTTATTCAAAAAAGGAGAAGGACTAGACCTTTCCAACTGGCGCCCAATTTCCCTAACCAGCACAGATACAAAAACTTTCACAAAAATTATGGCTAAACGACTAGGAAAAATTGCAACTGATGCGATATCTTCATTACAATATGGAGTTGTCCCAAGAAGATCCATATGAAATAACATCCACACTGTTTCAAATGTCTGCAAGTCAAAAACCTATGGAGCACTTGTCTTTTTAGACCAACAAAAGCATATGACATGGTGAACTGGACCTATCTTAGAGCCTGCCTTTAAAAATTCAAGCTTCCAAATAGATTTATAAACTAGGTAATGTTGTTTACAGAGTATGCAACCATGACTGTGCGGGGAGCAGACTTCTTAACCAACCCATTTATCCCACAGAGAGGACTAAAACAAGGAGGCCCCTTAAGCCCTCTACTCTACAACTCTAGCTTAGACCTCCTAATCCGAAATACAAACACACTTCTCAAGGGAATCAACGTCAAGGGCTAACCACCAGTCAAAATGATGGCCTTCGCTGATGATGTGTGGTGGGCATATCAACAATCAGGACGCCTTCAGAATTGAGAAGATAATACATGACTATTCAGCAATAAGTAACGCATCACTGAACACTGAGAGAACGGAAATTATACACCTGGGGAAATATCAGACGCAGTGGATGCCATCTACCCAGGGCCAACAAGCTAATACAACATCAAGACTTTTTACCAGACATAGGAGGCGTAAATTAGCAATGACCTCACTGAAACTTCCATTCACCATTAAGCCAACAGCTGGCCATGTTCGTCACTTGGGAGTATGGTTGGAAGCAGGAGGTTACGCCAACTCCATGATGGAAAATCAACTGTTATACAAAATAAAAACTCATTGCCTCCTTACATGGACACCAAACAGGTCTAACAGAAAGGGTCATGTTAGCCAGCTCGATGATTCTATCAATCATATGGTTCATGGCCCATGCAATCACTTTTTCACCATCATTTCTTCAACACAGTCCACGCCCTATTACAAGGATGGCTATGGTCCAACCACAACCCCCCTGTACGCCTTGAAACCCTAATTGGCTCTAGAAGAAATGGAGGTATGGGGCTTACTAATCACGTAGAGCAAGCAACCCAAATAATGGGATCCTGGATAGCTCAGGTGACTAGCCCAGACCTTCCATATGCACACTGGTCCAGAACAGCAAGATATAACTTCACACGTGCACTCCAATTACGAAACCCAGATCACCTGAACATATTAATCAAATATCTGGTATCCCATCTCACAGCTGCAGGACCACACGGCACTTTTGCACATTTCAAACGAATACTCCTTGCCACGAGAAGAACGACATGGCAGATCACATAATCGTCCAAACCAGTCACTGAGGATGCCCAAGGCCAACTCACAAACAGAAGACCAATGATTAAATAGTCACAGACAATATAATAAGCAAAAGCCCAAGTACCATACCCAGGATAGATTACCTGAATTATATGGACATACCCTACAACCTGGAGACTCAAAGAAGAGTATGGAGTTACACACATCACCCTCTACTTAACCCAGGATAAGAGCACAAGTATGGAGGTGCATGAGGAGAGTATACCAAACAGCTGAACGGTCAAATGCCACTCACACCTCATCTACAATATGTGGTCAGTATGGAAGCCTAGCCCACCATTTAAAACAATGCCAACATCAGTGGCTGTATGAAATGAGGCCATGCGCCTATTCCGCCAAGAAAAGGGACATCCATTCAGCCTAGCAAGGAACATGTTCGCTATAAACTTTGACTCTCCTACCCACCCATCTCTTAGGGCGCTAATAAAAGCTATAGCACAATGGACGTTACATATAATGTTACCTGAATCGTTCACAGGAGCAGCGCCCACAATCCAGGAAGCCATCTATGGCTTCCACAGTCATATTGGGACATTTCCAAGCTTGGCTGTTTGGATATATGACCCCCATAACAGATGACAATCAACACATGATTCCCCATATGGTTCTTAAAGGTTAATCCTTTCATTCACACATGCTGCATCCAAGGATAAGCCAGCATAATTCCCCTTCACTACCGTCCTAAACTTGGTGATCCTGGAGACAACAAGAGGGGCCTTGAACCCTCTGGGGTGTCTTTAATAGTCAAATTTTATTAGTTTACTCACTATATCTGAAGTTCTTGTCCCCTGGTCGACCTTCCCAAAATAAACAACATTAGCAGTGGCTTATTAAGAAGGTTCGTTTTTTATTCTCTTGCCAGCACTATTAAAAACCATAAAACCTCACCTTTCTAATATTAATTTTTTTTTAAAGTTTATTATTCTAACTAGTGGTAAAAAACCCCTCTTACGTTACTTTGGCAGTAGAGATTTAATTCTCCTGCAAAATTGTTGAAATCTGGGGCAAATTTGCACCAGCGAGTATAAATCCTTCCCCAATTCCAATAAGTGGTGCTCACTACAGGGGGTAGTACACCACAAAAACTACTTAATGGAGGCTGTTGGGAGAATTGACCCTTCTAGCCTCCCCGATGCTTGGGAACCAAGAATAACTGCATTGGAACTACAGTTTTCCAATGCTCTAGCTCGACTCAAAAAGCTTGAAAGGTACTCTTTTCATGGGGACCTCCGGTATTTCAAAAACCCCCTTTGTGAGACAAGTTTATCCCAGGTGAGAGCAGCCTGGCGCTCTTTCCTCTATGCTTATGAATCTGTTAAGGAATGAACCCCCAATGAGCAGAAAATTAAGTACCTCCTCCCTTGCTTGAGTCAGCTGGACCAAGAGATAATGGTTTTCAATATAGCCACGCTCAGCACCTGGGCGGAGGTAAAGGAAGATCTTGTTAAGGGATTTGGTTCAACCCAAAGTTTACATTGGAGGAAACATGCCTTCATGTGCCTTACCAATCAGAAGGTAAAATCGATCTCTTCTTTTGTTGAACAGTTCTATAGGGAAGCTCAGACACTATTACTCACAAAAAATATTACCCTATGATGATGCCCTTGCGGTCATTCTAGCTGGCTTAGCTTCTCACCCTCCTATAGCCCAGAATCTTATCTTTATTAAAGGTTACCTCCTGATTATCTGTGATATTAGGGAGGCACTTCTGTAAGTGGATAATATTTATAACGTTGAAGCTACTTCAGGTGTTTGGTCAAACTCCCAGGTTCTGACCATTGAAAATTACTCAATTGCAGCCCGCCGCAGGAGGCTATGATGAGTCCTATGGGCCGCCTTATGCTGGTTACTACTCTGAAACCAGATCATGTGGCGCAGCTTGAACCTGATCTTCCTCCACCCAATCAACCTGAGGCTCTTAAGACCATAAGTCAGAGTAAATTATCATCAATAGGGTAGCGCTCCCTGCCCCCACCTTGCCACCAAGATCTTCTCTTGTCCACCAAAGAGTTCATCTACGTTACTCCTAAGCTTATACCCCTTTCTCGCGTGCTATTAGCCTCCACTAACAATGGGTTAAAGGACCAGGTCACCAAAGCTAAACCGCCGGTTTCACAAATGCACACAGCAGTTGATCAGTTTAAAGCTGGCGTAGTTAAAGTATCCACCTCCACAACTCTATCTCCTCAGACCTCTCATCTGAATGGTTCTTCTCCTCCAGTGGCCCCAAAAGTTGGTGCAGTTACGATATACCCTTCAAAAAATTAAAAGGGTAGATGAGCGCCAAACAGCCCTTCCCTGTGAGGAGAAAAAACCAGTTTCTCAGACTCCTCATAGCAACTCGTTGAGGTACATTGAAAATCCCTCTGATGAGGAGTCAGAAGGGGTGGTAAAGACGCAGGTTTTTATGTCTTGGGAGCCCCCATGCAAGTGCAGATTCCAGATAGGCTGAGGCCTGAAAGAACTGATATAGCCATGATACCACGACAAACCTATCTTCAACAGTTGTTAAGGTTTTCAGAGGTGATCAATATTGCTAGTGAAGCTGACCAGCTTAATGGTACAGTGATCTGATCTATCCAGCAGGTTCATACCTTCCAATCTATCAAAGATAAATACCCTGCAATGGCTCAACGCCTCGTCACCACTTTATAACTGAAAAAGGTTCTCGCCATCAGCCTACTTTTGGTAGCACAATAACCAAAGTAGTGGTTGTCATTGATAAGGTGCTAGTCTTAGCCATCCTTGATATGGGTACTCCAGTGAATGTGATCTCTTAAAAGCTCATCACTAAAATTAAGTTGGCGCCTGACCTGGACTAATTACAAGAGTTTGGAACTGCAGGGCCTATCATCACACGAGAGCTATTGGAGCCTACTCTTCTCTACCCATATAAATTGGGAATTTCCTAATGGCTGCCTTACTGTGGCATTAAAATTTTTTGCATACGACCTACTCATTGGCAAACAATTAATGATTGAGAATAAGGAATCATTAATATGTAACAGGGATTTCTCTCCGTTCTAAGTTTATGAAGTTCCCCTAGCTTTTATCAATAATGAGCTCAAGAAAAAAATATACCTGCGTCATTGAGTACCCTTCCTCCGCCCTCACTCTTACTTATACTACATCAGGAAGAAACACTAAAGCTGCCTGACTCCATGGACGCTTCAGAGGGCATTCCCTTGTATGCTTCAGAGGAGGTAGTAGCCAAAGCGGGTGGACAAAAGGTGATAGACACCAAGATTACTATGTAAATCCCCCGCAACTGCCTTCTGTACTTAACAAGCATTAATAGAATAAGTCCTTTGGAACATTGGGTGTTGCCAAATATCCTAGACCCTGCCTACCAGAGACCTATTATCTTCTGCTGAGGAATCTCACTAACAAGAACATGATTGTAGAGAAGCTAAAGTAGATTGGAAAAGCGCTGCTGATTTCAATTTAAAACATCCACAAAGTCCACTATATTGAGTCTATGCTAAATATGGGACTACCCACTGACCAAATGATATGTGCTTTACCCAACGTTCAAATTTTTGACTATCTAACTCCTGATGATCTTAATAAAGTTCATTCTTTATTGAAGTCATATAGTGACATTTTATAAAGATCCGATACTGAATATGGGCATATGAAGGGTTGGACTCATAACATTGATGTTTGTGATGCCAAGCCTATTCAATCCAAGCATTATAATAAATCAAAAGCTAAGGAGCTCCAGATGAGGACGGAGATTAAGCAGTTACTGGACGCGGGGCTACTGATGCCTTCTCAAAGCCATTGGTCATCTCCACAATTGCTCATAAAAAAGAATAATGGTGGGCATCAGGTGTTATGGACTACCACAAACTTTACAACCTCACCAAGAAGGACAGCCAGTCAATCCCACAAATTTATGACGCTATGGCCCAACTTTCTGAGTTCAAGTTCTTTTCCGCTATGGACTTGGCTAGTGGATACTGGAAGATGGACCTTTCTCCACAAGACCAGGAAAATTGTGCGCTTATCTGCAGTGAGGGTCTCTTCCAGCCTACCCAACTACCACAATGGTTGTGTAATGCTCCTGCAAGTTTACAGCGAGACATGTACCACATCTTGCAGGACCTGAAGCTTTGTTGCATAATTGTCTATGTTGATAATATCACCGTCTTCTCCAAAATGTTCAATGAGCACCTTTCTCACTTAAAGGAAGTTTTCCAACGCCTGCGGGCCTCTCACATTAAGCTGAAGCCCTCCAAGTGTACATTCTTCCAGAAGAAGTTGGATATGCTGAGCCATGCCATCTCCCCAGATGGGATCCAGCCCCTCCATGATAAAATTGGGCGATATCCAAGATCCCTGCACCCAAAACCCTCCACAATATTTAGTTATTTTTGGGCATGATGGGATATTAACATTAATTCATCCCCTTTTGCTCAGCTCAGTAAGCCCCTCATATGACATTTAGCTATTTTATTTGACCGAGGCAAGCTAACCAGGGGACAGGCATTACTGAAAGAAAGAAAAAAATGACATGAAACCTAAACAGGGTCAACTCCGTTGAAGAAAGTTTCTTCCACCTCCAGATTGGGACTCAATTTTTCTGGTTACGTCATAGGTAAGGTTTTCGTGTTATTAGACCTACTAACCGCCAATAGCTTCCTTTGGCTGGCACCCTGATCGATGTGCAAAGGGCAGATATTGAACCCGCAACCTTCAGGTTGGTAGCTGTATGCCCTTACCGACTCGCCTTCCACCCCCTATGACATTTAGCTAAGAACGTCCCTTTCCATTGAAGAGCGGAACAACAGGCGGCTTTTAAAAAAGCTAAAAACTGCTGCAGTGACGACTAATCCTATGCCGCCTTAACTATAGAAAAAACCTTCATGCTGTTTACTGATGCCTTCAACTATGCAGCTTAAGCTATCGTGGGTCAACTGGATGAGCATGGGGTTGATCCCGTATCATAGTTCAGCAAGATGCTTTCTAAGTCAGAACGCAAATATTGCGTCACTGAAAAGGAGTGCCTTGCCATCTTGCTCGCTGTTAATTAAGACCGCTCTTTATTATATGGGACCTCATTTAAAGTGGTTTCAGACCACGCCTATTTAAAGTGGTTATAAAATATGAAAGATCCCACTGGGCGGTTGGCACACTGAGATTTGAAGCTCCCACAATATGTTATGACCATTGATCACCGAGCTGGGATGAGCCACATGAATGTCAATGGGTTGACTCGGCTGCCCATCCTTCACTTAGATAATAGGGAAGCAGAGCGTCTACATGACCTCCTAATGACTCCCGATGCTTTGGATGATGAGGATGAACCAGTTCAGAAGATTTTAGCTTGACATTCCTATAACACAATGGTGGATAATAGGCATCTATACAAGAATTAGGGGTTAACTGGTTACCCTATCTCTAACCCTCAAAGCGAGTCCCTGTCATTATGGAGTCTCATACCCTCCTAGGGCATAGCAAAGTGTGGAAAACCTATATATGGTGAAAGAATGGTACTACTGGGAGGGAATCATGGAGACAATCATCGAAGACCTGGACGCCTGTGCGACCTGCAAGAAGCAATCCAGCTTTATAACCAAGTATCAATATCAACCTACCACTCCTCAACAGCCCTTTTGCACCAGAAGCACAGGTTTGGTTGGCCCTCTACCCCAAACTACGGGTGAAAATTGGTATATCTTGGTAGGGATTGATCACTTTACCAAATGGGTTGAGGCTGTGGCTCTCCCAGATCAGATGGCTAAAGCCATGGGCACTTTCCTCCACCAGTGTATCTTCACTGACATGGTTGCCCTCACGTTCTGTTCTTTGATAATGGTAAAAACTTCACCTCCTTGTGGTAAAGATCCTCGCTACCTTCTATGGGCACGCAACAGATTTTTTCTGCCCCCTAAAACCCTTCGACTAATGGTACTGTGGAAATAGCCAATGAGACCCTGGTCTCTATACTACGGAAATTGGCCACTACAGACTTTCTTCACTGGGATCAATACTTACCAAGTGTTCTTATGGCCTACCATATTAGTTACCACCAGATCAGTAAGATGTCTCCTTTCCATGTGTTGTATACATGAGAACCTGGGGTGCCAGCATTATTAGCCAAAGACATTTTCTCTGATAAAACTGACCCTGAGTAAGCCATGAAGAAGTTGGCCCAGCACATCATCAGTTACAATCAGAGGCTATGACTAAAAGTGCCAAAACTGTCACAAAAGAGGGTCAAACCACTAATGATCTCCGGCCCCCTCTTTCTTACTTCCAAGTATCTAACTTGATGCTTTACTACCACAATCATATTACCCCTAATAGGAGAAACTTAGCTCTATTTGGGAAGAGTTTTTTGTAGCCATTTCAAGCAAGGGAAGAAGTACTCCATCAAATCTCTTGCTATAGGACTTACTATCAACTGAGTTCATGACTATTTACTGCGGCATTATTCTCTCAAAACAATTTTTATGGGGGTGGTGTCAGATAAATACAAGTCTGATGTTGTATAAAGAGTGATTTGGGTTTTTATATAAATATAATAGGCCAAAAGACCCAGGACAATTCTTGGTGAAACCCTTTGAATTGGGGAAATACTTTTAATACTAACAAAACTTGGCCAAAAAGCTCGCGTTTGGGTAACAGGGATATTCAAAAATCATTCGTGGAACCAAGAGAGCCATTGAAAGGTCCCGCCCTGTCATACAACTACTCCTAGTCAAGCTACACCACAAAGACCGGCCCCTTTTATAGGTTTGGAGGGGGTCCAACAAGGCAAAAATATTTTCCCGCCTTCTAATTGGACTAAATATACAAAGTTCCTTCCTCACGGATACATTTTCCCAGTTGTCACTTCCCCTTATGCCCTTGCACTGAAGTGAAGTAAGTCTTGACTAATCTAATAGGTCAAATCCCAATATTATCAACTTTAGACATTTCTAAGCACTCTAAACTTTAAGCCTCAATGTTTTATTTAACCGAGGTAATCCGACCAGGGGATGGACATTACCAAACATACATAAAACTAAGGAAATAACTGACAAATATAAAATTGGGCACCCCAGGGTACTCAAGTTACCCCTGTTGCCTGCGGGACTGCCAGGTATGGGGGTTGGTGCGCTACTTCGAGGAGGTTTCCCCTTCTTTGGAGCAGGTGTGAAGGAAAGGGTCTGTGTGGAGGAACCAGAGGGGGAACTATGATTCTAAGAACGCTTTTTGCCTTGGTTTCATATACTTATAGAGCCAGGCTTGGAAGTGCTCCAGTAAGTGGACATGGAATCTGTTAATAACCCCATGAATGGTTGGGACCCTGCCCTTGAACGCATCTAATCAATTGTGTGGATTGTCCACATTGCAATGGGTATTATTAGGGAACGGAGGGTAGATGGTATTGGTGACTCAATCTGGAGTGCGAAGATACTCTTTGATATCAATAATTCCTGTTCGTTTTGGATCTTAAGCAGGCGTGCGACTTCCTGCTATATAGCTTTGGTTGGGGGCTTGTTTCTAGGCGGTGATGTAGGGATCCCTCCCCTCCACATACTGCACATGTTTTGTGGAGAAAGTTGGAGCGGTCCGCCGTCCTATAGGTCCTTCTCAGACAGCGCCAGGCGTTTGCTCTTATCCTAGGCTGTAGGAGTGGGTGGTGAGTCATTTTCTACATTGCCTTCTGTGTGGTTAAATTATATGGAATTTCCAACATATCTAGGTATATTTAGCTATGTTTGGGGTTGTTGCGAGAATATCTCTCTGGGGGTAATTTTCTGGGTTTCTTAATTTGAATTTGGGCTGGGTCGTCCCCTTCCCTGTATAGTACCTATGATCTCTATGGTCCATCCCATATGGCGGATAGTTCGGAGGATATGTTTGAAATGAGGGGAGGTTCCATGCGGACTTGTTGCAGTAGGGTGCTTGGCAAGGTATGAAAGTAGTCTGGATGGACTATGTGGGTTGGTTAATTTGAGCGCCTGTGCAAAGTTAGTCCTTGCTGCTCTGGACCAATGTTGTTGCGGGAGGTCTGGAACAAGGTCTTCCTTTATCCAGGTACCTAGGATATGATTGGCGAGGCTCTCGAAATCTATTAGTCCCATGCCTCTGCTTGAGCGTGGGCCAAATTGTGTTTCCATCCGTTAGGAGGGTGAGAGCTGGGCCACAGCCAGCCCTGGATAAGCGCGCGGATTAAAGTTATAAAGGTAGGTATGAAGGCTATCACGTGGGCCTGGTACCACAGTATTGGGAGGATGAGCGAGTTAGCAACTGTAACTCGTCCTGTTAATCCTGGGGTTCTTCCCTTGAGGGAGGCGACGCGTTTGAAACCCGTTGTAACAGGTTACTTTCCATTGTCTCATTAGCATATCCCCCTAATTCTAGCCAAATTCCAAGGTGTTGGACAGGAGTGGTGGTGGGAGGTGATGCAAAGGGTAAAATGTTTGGGTTTTTTCTACATGTATTGGTATGAGTTTCTGATGTTGTGGCCCAATTGTTTGTAAATTTGCCTAAGAGGATGATTTCTGTCTTTCTTTTGTTGAGCGATGCATTGCTCACCTTGTAGTATTCCTCTAGAGTGTGTTCCAGCTGTTGGGCATCTTCATTGTTTGCTATACCTGTCACACAGTCATCTGCAAAGGCCAGTATCTTGACTGTTGGTTGTCCTTATGCGGTTATCCCATGAGATGTGAGTCAGTTTCTCGGAGGAGTGGGTCAAAGCTGAAATTTTATAGCAGTGGGCTGAGGGGATCCCCTTGTTTGAGCCCTCTGTGTGGTTTGATATTGTTTGTTAGGAATCCAGGGCCGCATAAAGCCATGGTTGCAGATTCTGTTATGAGCATCACCCATTTTATGAATCTTGGTGGGAGTTTGAAGGCATGTAGATATTCTTTTAGGTATGGCCAGCTAACACGGTCATAAGCCTTTTCCTGATCCAAGAAGACCAGGGCACAAGAAGCTTTGGATTGGCAAATGTTTGCAACAAGGTGTATGTTGTTCCAGATTGAACGCCCTGGTATAAACCCAAACTGGTTGGGTGATAGGACGTCAGATGCAATTGCACCTAATTTAGCTGCTAGAATTTTTGTTAGAATTTTTGTGTCAGTGTTGGAGAGTGCAATTGGGCGCCAGTTGGCCAGGTCCAACTTGTCACCCTTTTTATACAAGGTTATAACGTAGGATTCATGGCCTCCTGGTAATAGGCGTGTTTCTGACAAGCTCTGGTTCATAGACGCCAATAGGAGGGGGGCAATTTGTTGAAAATATTTTTTGTAAAAACTTAGGGTATCCCATCAGGCCCTGGGCATTTCCTATGTTGTGCACCGCGAATTGTCTCCCAAAGCTCCTCTCATGTAATTAGGGATAGCTTGTTGTAATTCGGTGGTGTACTTTGTATCTTGGCAATTTGTATAATTTATTTAATTTTTTGTGAATCTGTTGGCATTTCGCGATATAATTCGGTGTAATAGCGGTGTACTTCCGCCTTGAACTCCTCAGGGTCAGTTGCCATGGTGCCGTTAATCTTGCGGACCTGTGTGCACATGAGCTGGTTTCTATGGGAGTGGAATTGGTGGAAAAAGTATGTCAAACAGGTTTCGCCTTCCTTTATGAACTTACCTTTGTTCAATACTTTGATTCTGTGTTGGTGTTCAAAGATGAGATTGTTAAGTCGGGCAGATATTCCTGCCCATTTGCATCCCCAATTAGGGCTATAGCCAGATCTCGGAGTATTTATTTCCAGGTGGTCTAGTTCCGCCAAGGTACGCTTGATTGTGGCTGTGTTCGCAGTGTACTTAGGTGATGCAATATGTTGGGTTTTGTTGCTTAAATCCTTTTTGAAATTTTCCCATGTTCCAATGGGATCCAAAGTGAATGTGGCTGTGAATTCTGGGTTCATAGCCTCGTTTTTGACCCAGTCAGATATCTCAGGCAATTTTATATTTTCTGGGTGAAGCTTTCTCTAAGGCGACACCTGTGTGTGGGATTGGGTTGGCACTAACTGCACTATAACCAATAGGTGGTCAGAAAAATTGATCTTTTTTGTTGTAAATTTGGAGATTCTTGAGTGGTGGGATTGTGGGATGAGGATGTGGTCAATGTGACTCATCGATATGAGCGCTCCCTCACATATGTTGGGCCACATCATGTGGGGAAGGAGTGGTGAACTGGGAGGAGCATCCTGTAAGCCAAGAGATGCCTTCATTGTGCGGAATTCAATGTGTCTAGGTGGGTATCCCCTGGGATTGGGCCATCAATCTGTATTGGGGTTATCCCAGCAGTTGAAATCTCCTAACATAATGGTATCTGATGGGAGGGTGAGAGTAGGAATGTTTTCAAAAAATTGTTTTCTCTCAGTTGCAGTGCATAGTGCATAGATACATGCTATCAAAATTATTTCCTCTTGGCATGTGATTGTTGCTAACAGGACTCAACCGTGTAAGTGTGATGACAAATTTGTAATTTTAAATCTTTTGTTGTTTTGGACGATCACCCCAAAGTGAGACGTCCATACTGATTGTGATGGTGCGACCCTGGTTGACCAGGATCCTTCTTCCCCTTGTAGACAGTGGGTTTCTTGGATGGCCAAGTTGTCTACAAGAGGTTTTCACAGGAATTCTAGCTTCTTGGCTTGGGACATATGAGCCCTGGCTCTCACAATGTTTAGTGTCCCTATTGACACTGAGGTGCCTGCGGCGCCTCAGGAACAGTTGGGAGGACCCTCTGGGCTTATCCCACCGCGGCTCATTTTGGCCATGCTCCACGTCTGTACTCCAACTCTTTCACCGCCATTGTTGGTTCCTTTGATCTGACCCAATGATTCAAGGGAATTATGGTTTTTTGCATTTGCGTCAACTTTTCCTGCACAGGTCTCATGTTGATTTGATGCGGAATGTTGATTAGTTTTATATTTTTTGAGGTTCAACTTTGGTAAATTGTGCACCGCATTTTCACCCAAATTGTGGTTGCATTGTTCCTCAGTGTGTGCATGACTGATGTCACTTTGTGACTCAGTCAGGTTACTTTGAAATCTTTGACCTGGGCATATTGTTCTGATTGGTTGTTTCAGTGAATTTCCGAAATATCCTCCCAAATTTTTCTGGGGTTAATGGCGGACTCCGCATGTGCCACCGCTTCAGCCACTTCTTGGTTGCGGGCTTTTTGTGCCGTTTTACATTGTTTGCTTATAACTGGGTCCACAATGGAGTATAATCCATCTTCACCCCAGCGGACTGGGTGGTGACCATCAGTCATTTTGGCGAAGTTTTCATTATCTTCGTACATTGCTTCCTCACAATAATCATTTTTCATTAAGCCCTCTTTCACAGGGCATGCATGTTCCTTATGGCCCAGTGAGCCACAGTGGTTGCAAATGGGTGGTGCGCGTTCCAGTGTAACTCAGAATGCGGCTGACTGGCCCCCATCTGTGAAGTGAAATTCTGCAGTGCAGGGGATTCTGGATAAGTCCTCTTACACTTCTGGGAAGGGGTTGATTACGGCGATAGCTTTGCCCATGCACAGGTTGGGCATCAGGCAAAATTGCTGTAATTCGAGTTGCTGAATTTCTCCATAGGCCACGAGATCTTTGTGGAGCTCCTCCTCAATTACCTTACAAGGAAGGTTGGTGGGGAGTTAGTCAAAGAGATGAACAAAGTTTTTGCTTTGTTCCATCTGGTGCGCGCGGTGTGCACAATTTTTTTGCCCCCCATGGAGGGCAATTTCTATACAGACTTTTGCTGCAGCATTGGCTTCATCAGCTGTTTTGAAACCAATATCAATCCAGCTGTGGCCCATTTTGTTGGTAGCTACGTACACCGCGTGAGGGAAAAGTGAGGGCTGTGCCTCACACGTTTTCTCCCACAGGGTCGGTGACTCATCCCCAAGGAAAAGTCTGATCCCATGCTCCACCTTTGACAAGGATTGGTTGAACTTAATGTACATATAATGCGTGTGCTTTACAGTGAATAACATAAGCCCAGACGGTGTCTGAGTCTGCAATTTATTTGTGGATTGGGTTCCTGGTCACCCTCCAGGGCGTTTCTTTCCCTTAGTTGCACCATTAAGCGCACCACTCGCCGCAATGCTCGCCCATGTTGTATAATTCTTATTGATAAAATCGCCCATCTTTCCTGTGTGTGATTATCCAAATTTGCTGTTTGAATCAAATCATAGTAACTAAAGTGATTGTTATGAGAAAGAAAAGCTTTTAAGCCTCAATTTTTAAACAAAAGCATTGACTTATTAAGAGGGTTTGTTTTCATCACCTTGTCAACGCTATTAAAAACCATAAAACCTCAGCTTTTTAGTATTACCTTTAAAGTTTATTAATCTAACTAGTGGTAAAAAGGACCCCTTTACATTACTTCAGCAGTAGATTTTAAACCTCCGCAAAATTGTTACAAATCTGAGGCAAATTTGCACCAGATAGCATAAACCCTTCCCAGATTCCAGCACTCAGATTTAGGGCAGCGAGATCATCATCAGAAGTTTGATAACAAATACATCAGCTTTCCACCATAAAATACCAAAAAGCCCCAATTTGGCAGTTGGCGTCAAACTAGGATTCCGCTGAACCCAAATGATTTTTATTTAATTAGTTGACATCCTCAGCATTAGTCACTGGTGTCAACCTTTGAATAACATTACTATTGGGTTTTTTCCTCAATACTTCAAAAAGGGTAATATTTACAAATTAGGAGCACCAATTAGTAAATATAACATTACAGTAATCTTGAACTAGGCGATTACCCAGCAATCAATCCAAACTAAATGACACCCCTAATTCTGATATTATTAGGAGAAATCCATATAGTTAATTTGTCAACACAGAGATTAGCTTATAGAAATGGATGACCCACCATACCAGATATAATTTCAATCAAAAGTACTCCGCCATAAGGATTTGTCAAACAATGGAGGTATGCCTTCAAAAATAGCCTCAATGTTCTTAGCAACAAAGCCTAAGAAAATATGAATGGCAAAGCATTTAACCCTGTAGTCAATATGGAAAAGATTTTATCTTGAAAAAAAGACTTTGGGCGACCATGTAAGTCCAGGGGAACGTCCCCTATGTGTGGATTGGGAGATCTTCCCATTTTTGAAATAAAAAGGGTCCAAAGAGGGCGGCTGTATCACTCATCACCCAGGGCAACCTCACCCATGTGGTAGACAAGTGAAGGGTAAAAGCCCTCCCTCTTTGGATACCTCCCCCAGTACCCTCACTCACCTCAGCCAAGCTTATCTGCTGGATTAAGGAAATATGTACTAAGATCTCCAAATCTAAGTTGAAGGGTCCAAAACTGTTGGGAATAAAGCCTGATCATCAGAAAATGTATAATTAAAAAGGGTAAATATCAAATTATCAGCCGGAATTGTGGACAGTTTTGACTTGGCCAGCAGTACAATCACCAACAATAACCAACTCTTGAAATCATCAGGGATGATCCCAAATGTGCAGATGGTACCTTCAGAAACTATCGCAGACTGCTCAAAACCCCTATCTAATAAATTAGGAGTTGAGGCCAATGTAACTTATCTGAACAAACAAGCGCCCCAGTGACTGGCACAGGCTGGTTGGCCAACCCAAACCAGTTTCCAACCAAATAGGACCGCCCCTATGTGGGGTGGCCTTGGGGAAGTCCCATTGCTTGTCAGGCCAGATGCTGTCATGCTAATGATGAAAACACAGTCAAGTCTCAGTTCAGGCGTTTGAGGTCAAACTGACAGTGACTCAGCCTGCCGCCAAATCCTTTGATGTTGGTTCCAATTGAGATCAACTGACCCCTTCCCCAAAAATTCGCCAGATAAGGTCAAATTTGAGGAACCTGATCCCTTCTTGGACTCACTACATTCAAACACTATTTAATCAGTTGAATTGCGCTGAGAAGATTGTTGGTCAATTTTCTTTCTTTCTATTCCCAATAAAATTACTTTCCCCAATTTCACTTTTTATGTTGAAAAACAAACCGCCTTTTCCACCAGTATTTCAACAACCCTCAGGTTTATGGCCATGTTCGTCTGGAATTTTGCTAGGTGCTTAAACTCAATTATACTCAAAAAATTTATTTGTGGAACTCCTTCCTAGTTTCATAACCATCATACCAGCAGCAGTACCACTGGCATTCTGGTTTGCCATCTGGGTGCTTCAGTTCTCAGGCTAGCAGGCCAGTCTAAATTTAACTTGCTGTTTGCCTGACAGACCAAAAACAATGATTGAAACTAGTATACAAACCAGTATGTAAGGCTAACACCAATATGGTTAGTCCATGCCTCTATCCTAGAACAACCTAGGAGAAGCTGTCAGAGTAATGTCCATCAGGGCACTGAGAACAATTTTGATAACAAAACAACAATTGAAAATCTTTGAATAACCCCAAAAACATATCTTCAGGAACCTTACCCATTAAGGGAACAAACAATAATATTAAACATCCATCAAGGAAAGTGTTTGCACCGATCTTACTAAAGCTAGCTCTATGTCACTAAGGTCAATGATTCTTTAATCTTCTTCGCGGATTTCCTTTGCCTACAATCGACGCCACCATTCAAGTAACAACTCATCAGGCCAAATGCCAAAAAAGTAACTATCTCATCCAGATCAGATTTTACTTATTAGATAGTTAACAAAAACAATCAGTGAAAAAAACAAAAAGTTTTGGTGAATGGAACCAGATCCATTAATGCAAAGCGGCAACAACCAGTGACATACCCTTCAACACACTCAAAAAAAAGCCAGTTCAGATGACATGCTTATGTGCAGAGGAATCTCCGCACAAAACATCTAGAAATGAGAAGCCTTACAATTCACCTAATCTTCAGTAATCCAATGGATCGCAAAGGCCATCATCCCCATGACAGCTTTTATATTAAGCTAGCACAAGCTCTCTGCCAGTCTCAGAGAAATGGCTCAACACACAAATTCTAATCAGGTTAGTAATTTTCTTAAGTTGTTGTGAGTCTGAACTGAAGATGTCATCAAGTGGATGAAGCTGCTTATTGACCACCACGCGTTGGAAGCATGTTTCCATGCGGGCCTCCAACCTGACAATGCTAAATTCTGGCTCAAAGAAAGTATCTACCTCCACAATTCCTTGAAGTGTAATAAGGCGGAAATATCTGCCAAAGTGGAAACTCTTCAAAAAGTTTAGGGTTATTACCAATAGATCTTAATACCTACATTAAGCAATTCCTTAATTCTCTGATCACTTTTAACTAGGAGTGACACACTAATATCACTAACTCAGCACTTAAGTAATATAAATCTACCTTTACCCCTAAAGAGGCACTGCTATGGATTGTGACTGGTTTCAAGACCACCAAAGCTCTGAACTGATCATAAACTTGTATCCTGTCGCCACTGCATCTGACTTACTCAAGGATATATTAGCAAAGGAAAAGGTGATAGAATGGAGGCCTTTCAGGATTAATCGCCAGATGACGCCATTAACTGAAGTGCAAATGGCTTCACATTTTTTTGAAAATAAAGTACTGGACCTACAATATAATAAGCATCAACCAAGTATGTAACTGTGCCAACATGGGTGTGACCAAGAACATGCATGAGAACCTATGAGGCCATACTTTCTCTCTAAATAAATGGATGATATGGTGTTTTCGTTCTCCTCTGGCCAATGGACAGATTGGATGTGCCAAAATTTACACTAAAAACTGCCCAAACCTGTATCAAATACAAGATCTCTTCCAGGCAGCGGCAGCGATGTGTGGGTTACAACCCAAAACTTTGGACACATCTGGCTACAGACTATATCTGAGATAGAGTAGTTTGTGAATGGAAACAGTCCTTTTCCAAATCCTCACTTGCGTCCTACTATTCCACTAAAGGCTTCATCCTGTCATGACTACATGACATAATTGTAGGTACAAACTGTAGAAACAAGGCGGGCGTGAGGAGGTCAAGGAGTTAAGTTGGTAGGCCTCAATGACCTGAAGCATACCTGGGACCAGCGCTGGGTACAGGCAAGATATGTCCAAGTTGCTTCTGAGGTTGTGCGTTATGCTTGGCCAAGCGTTACATTGAGGGCATAAAACGCACCAGATTTGTTAATAATCAGGGCATTTGCTACAGTTGTTTAGTGAACGGTATTTAAAACCTGAATCAAGCACAAGTTTTCCAAATCTGGAAAAATTCAGCTACAATCAATAACTCGAGTTCAGACATACTCAAGCTACAGTACCATGACTGATCATAATGTGCTTTATTGGTTCGTTTAGGCTTGATAGTACTCCCTCAGATTATTGATTCTTCTCCAAATGTTTAATAATTATTTCTAAGAACCAACCTTCCTTGTTGGTCGATTTGCTTAATAAAGAATCTCATTAGTTTTACATTTATTGCATGGTCCCTTGGGAGAACCTGAGCGAGGACCTCCTTGAGGAGGTTCCAACAACATGGAAATTTTATTTTAACAATATTAATGACAGAATTTTTTTCTCTTCCCATAACAATAACATTGGTTACTACAATTCAATTCAAACAGCAATTTTTGATAATCACATAGTAGAGATGGTCGTACTCAACAAATACCAATAAACTGGGAGAAAGCCATTTCAGGAAATGGACAAAACGGTGCACCAAAGGGCAAGGAAAGCCCTGGAGGGGGACCGGGAAACATGGCCACCAAAAACCCACAAACTGAGGCACCGCCGGGTTTGTGGAGTTTGCCAAAACATAACCAATACATGGAAATCCAATATGACCAACCCCTTTTGAAGGTAGAGAATGGGCTCCAACTCTACCTAGGGGTCAAATCTTCATATCTGTTGGAGAAAGTGTTCGAGGCACAGGCCTCCCTCTTCCCCTAAGTGGTGTACGTTAACATGGAAATGGTCCCACACGGTTGGGTCAATTTGGGCTTTGTGACTGAAGAAGATGCAGACACCGCTGAAAAAGTATGCATTGAAGCTGTCCTCCATGATGGCAAACATATTGTGTGCACCATGCATACCAGATGGAAAAAGTGAGCACTTTGTTCATCTCCTTGTACTTGCTCCCCACCAACCTCCCCTGCAAGCAAATTGAGGAGGAGCTCTGAGATGGACTTAAAAACTATGGAGAAATTAAACAACTCAAATTACAAGAATCAACTGATGCCAAACCTGTGCACAGGAAAGGCAATCGCCATGATCCACCCAATCCCTGAGATGGCTGAGGACCTCACAAAATTCCTCATACAGCACAGTTTCACCTCCCAGATGGGAAGGTGTCAGAGCCATTCTGTGTCACTCTAGAAACGCGCACCGCCTATCTGCAACCACTGCACCGCATTGAGCACAAGGAACATGCATGCTTCATGAAGGAGGGAATCATGGCCCCAGAATTCTGCAATGATGCCCTGGATGAAAACGACAAAGAATTTGTCAAAATGATTGATGCCAATCACGCCTTCCAATGGGGATAAGATGGGCACTACCTCATCATAGACCCAGTAACACCCAAAGCACGCAAAATTCTGCAGAAGGCCCACAAGTGGGAATCAGTTAAGGCTGCATCACTCGCGGCCTCTACCATCAACCCCAGCAAAATTCAGGAAGACATTGAGGAAATCAGCCGAGCCAACCAATAAGAACAGACTGCCCAAGCTGAGGAGGACATGGAGCTAATTATCCGAGCTACCCAATCAGAGCAGTAGGACCATAATAAAATTTTTTTCAATAATGCGACTGAATTACAAAAAGATATCAATCAAGCAAGCTTAACAGAACACTTTGGCTCCACTATGGGTGAAAAAGTGGGTCCCAATTCTCCAAAAGCACCCTGAAACCCAGAAACAAATCAGCGCACTGCACTGGACCACCATGAGTCATGAGTGGGAGAATATGCCACAAATTCAAAAAAGCGCAATTTCCATGAGAAAGTGACACAGGTATGGAATTGGATGATGCACAGAATATACTGGCCCAATAACACGAATCAGGGCTAGCAAAAAGGGCGGTGGGTGTGGGCTGGGCGGCCCTCCCAACTGCTTCTGAGGCGCTGTGGGCATCTCAGTCACAATAGGGGCGCTAAACATTGTGGGAGCCAGGGCTCATGCATCCCAAGCCAAAAATCTGGACATCCTGTAAAAACCCCCTGTAGATATCTTGGCCATCCAAAAAACCCACTGTCTACAGGAAAAGAGGGATCCTGGTCAGCCAGGGTCTCACCATCCCTATCAGTATGGATGACATACTGTGGGTGGAAATCTGAAATAACAAAAACCTAAAAACCACAAACTCATCCTCATAGCTGCACGGTCACATCCCAGTTGCAACAGTCATAAACCAAGAGGACATGACTTTGATAGCAAGCATATATGCACTGTGCACCACAGTTGAGAGAAAAAAATTCTTTGAAACCATCCTGTCATGGAAATGGCAGAAATACTTTTGACCGGCCTGCCAGTCAGGATGTGTACATCCAAAAAGCAAGCCAGAATGCCAGAGGCATTGTCAACTGAACAACGTTATATGGAGCTGGGCATTGCAATATGACGAATTGTTGGTGTAGAACAACAGTGAGTAGGAGCCCAACGACAAACCAGATTGAGCCCACCCCAGACCCTGTGGGTCTTGCTGCAGGAGGCGGAATTGCAGAAATAGTTTCAGTGAGTTCATCGGCATATGGGGTTGTTTCAACTGAGGAGAAAAGGAGTTAGATTCTCGCTTGTAGATGGTGGATGTAAGGCCACAAGATCCTCATATACTGTTGTCAAAAGTTCATGATAGCAGGGTTAAAGTGTCAGAAGTATCTGACTTGCTGAATCCAATCAACGACAGTAGGGGCCATAGTGACCATGAGTACTGGTAGCTCCCATCCAGTATAAGGATTGACAGGCCACCAGGGAAAAGCCATTGGGGATGCAGCCAGAATAGAATCAACACAATAAAAATTGTTTGGTTTTTTGGCAAAATTTTATTGCAAAGGAAAAGGAATAAAATCGACCAACAATTTTCTCAGTGCAATGCAACTGATTATATAGTATTTGATTGGGGTAGTAACAAGCTGGGATTGGGACCCTCAATTTCGACCTAACCAGAGAAATTATTTGGGAATGGGCGGATTAGTTCACTGGGAACTGACATCAAAAAATTGGTGGTGGGCCGAGTTTACTTTCAGTTTGACCACAGATGTCTAAATGAGGCTCAGCTATGTTTCTGATGGTTGGCGCAATGGCGTTTGGCCTGAGGAGTGGCGGGAATCCCCCAAGGCCACCCCACATAGGGGTGGGCCCATGTGGTTGGGCTTGGGTTCGGGCACCCAACCCACCTGTGCTCGGTCACTGGGCTGTTCAATCAGTTGGGGGCGTTGCATCGGGTACAATGCCCAAATTAGCAGCATGGGGCTTCAAACCCTTGTCAATGGTGCCCGATGCTGTTACCTGCCCATCAGGGATGATCCTCAATAATTTTGGGAGGGGGTTGATTTTTTTAATCATTGTGTTAACTGAATTGAAACTGTTGGGCATTCTGGCTGATAACTTGGTCTTCATACCTTTTCAGCTGTTTTAAAATCTTAACATTGGGCTGATTGCCACTCAAATTAGTTTCAATTGATTTCATTTCAACTATCTTGGCGCAGATTTTGCTGATTCCCCATAACAGTTCTGCCAAGGTGGGTATGGGTATTAGAACCAGAATCCAAAGCAGAAGAGCTGATACCCAACACTCATCTAACATATGAGCGAGATTGCTTTGAGTAACGAGTGGTAAAGCCATCCTCTTTGGTGCCTTCTTGCTTGGGAACGGAAAATGGCCCAATCAATGCCCAGAGGCCATTCCTCGGGACTTACATTACCCTTTCCTTTTTCCAAGGGAAGGGCCCCACCACCAGGAAACTGCACGAGAGCCACATTATTGTGCGCCTTGGGTAACTTGATTGCCATAATTGTCGCAACTTTTTTTGGGGGGGGGGCGGGGAGCTTCAGGGTGGGATATGTCATGCTTTGACCAGTTCCATGCAGTTTGCGCAATTGTGCACCTTGACCCAACTGTATTGTATTCCAGATACCCTTTCCAGGCCATGAGGTAATGTATGGAAATCCTGGATTTTTGGGATGCCAGTATATTCTCTACCCCAGCCACTTTCCATTTTTGACAATGATTGGTTCAGGTTCCATAGGGATCGCACCCTTGAAGGGCAACAACTGGGAAACATGGAAGATGATGTGCTTCTTCCAATGTTCAGAAGCTTCAACTGGAACGCCCTGTTGCCCAATACCTCCTCCACCAGATGAGGACCTGAGCATCTACTAGCAAACTTGCGGGAAGGGGCTTGAATTCTTAAGTGGTAGGTATAAAGCATAACATAGGAACCTACCATAAAATCGTGACCTGGGAGCCGCTTGCAATCCGCGTACTGCTTGTAGTTTTTATGGCTTTGGTGAGGTGTTCCCGCACTAAGGATTGAGTTAATCTGATATGTTCAGCGTGGTATGTGGTAGCTTGAACCTCAGGCCGCAAGCACGGTCCAACCAAAAATGAAGGATTATAACCCAATGTTGCTTTGTAGGGGAAAAACCCTGTAAATATGTGAGTCCTGTTATTGTAAGTGAATTAAGCGAGAGGAAGATCATCAGCCCAGGTGTCCTGCGTGGCTGCAGCATAGCAACGCAGGTACTGTTCAAGGATTTGGTTAACATGCTCAGTCTGTCCCTTGGACAGGGGATGATACACAGTGGAGTGACAGGGGGATATTTTTTAAGATCAATAGGAGTTCATTTCAAAACCGTGCGGTGAATTATGAGCCATGGTCACTGACGATCTCCTGGGGGAGACCAAACATCAAAAACTTATGTTGTACAAAAAGGCAGGTGGTTTCTTCTGACATAATCGCAGAAGTACAAGGTATAAAGAGGGAAAATTTCGTGAAGCAATTTACCACTACCATCACTGCTGTTAACCTGTTAGAGCAGGGGAGTTTGACGATAAAGTCCATGGACACCAATGTCCATGGCCCCTCCGCCTGCTGTAAGGGGTGCAGGAGACCATTTTTACTGGAGTGGTCTGACTTAGCCCTGGCACAAGTAATACAATCAGCAATCCAGGACGGAACTTCCTTTGTCAGATCCTCCCAATTGTAGGTCCACTTGATCAAGTCGATGCATTTTTTGTTACTGGGATGCCTGACCATGGGGGATCATGATGTGCATGGAATACCTCCATTCGGAAGGAGGGGGAACCCAGATGCAAGACCAAAAATAAATGAGTCCCTCCTCCAAGGAGTATAGGAAGTGTTTATGAATCGGGTGGACCAACTGCTTGACCAACTCCACGCCCTCAGGGCAGGCCAATTTCTGGCTAAAACCTGAGCCACTAGCGGGGCATTGGGAACCAAAGCAATGGAGGAAATGATGGGGGAGAATTGATAAGATTTGGGTGGTAGGAATCACAGTAACAAGATCCACTTCCTCTGGGTCTGAGGAACAGTGGGCGGGGCTGCGGCTTAGAAAATTGGGAAATATGTTAAGCGCACCTTTTATAAATTCATATTTGAAATTAAAACTGCACAGGTCCCAAAAGGTTTGTGCTTGCCAATGCGCCAATTTTTGGGGTTTACGAAAATACAAAAGGGCCAGGTGATCCGTGCAGACCATTAATTCATGTTGAGCACCCTGTAACAGATACCTCCAATGAGTTAATGCCCATGCAACAGCTGCCAATTTCCTGGCATAAATGGCCCAAGACTGCTATGTGGTGGTGAACTTCTGGGAATAATAGGCGACTGGATGTTCCAAACCATCGTGCTCCTGAAGCAACACTGCGTCACTGCTACTGATAAGGCATCACATGCAAAAATATATGGCTTGGTGGGATTGGCGTGCTTCAAAATGGGCGAGACATGAACACCTCTTTAATTGATTCAAACGCCTCTTGGCATTCAGGCGTCCAATGAATTGGTAAATTTATCCCTGTAAGGGGGTGGAGTGGTGCATCCAGATGGGAAAGCGCCGGGGAAAATTTTTCAGGAAAATGATGGTTCCCAGGAAACTCCAAAGTTGTTTTTGCATAGTCAGAGTTGGCCATTCCCGGGTAGCATCCAGCTTATTGGGAGGGATTGCATAACCATCTTTAAGGATGGGTTACTAAGGAAGGTAACCTCCTCCTTATAAAACTCGCACTTGGAAGGCTTGACGAACAAGCCTGCCTTATGCAAGGCGGCCACAACTGCCTCCAAGTCAGTAGCGTGTTGTTCAGGAGTTGGGGAGTGGATCAGAATATCATCGATGTATGCAATTGCACAGGTAAACTGGAGGTCACCCAGTACATTGTCAATCATACGTTGGAATGTAGAGGGAGCATTCTTCAGCCCAAAAGGGTATTATACGAAATTGGAAAAATTTGCGCTTCATCCAGATCGCTGTTAACCATTCTTGCCCTTTCATTACCCAGTTTGGTTAAAGGCGTTCAACAGATCCAGCTTAGAGAACACACAGGATTTAGTGAATGCCTAACTGATTGTCTGCTCCAGAGGCAAGGGGTAGATCAGAAATCGTTATTACTTTTTAAGTGGCTGTAATCAATGCAGGGATGGAGAGAACCATCCGCTTTTTTGGCGAAGGTAATGGGGGAGGCGACGGGTGAGGTCTCCTTGAACAACCACCCTTTTTTCAGCATATCGTCCAACCAGGTGTTGAGTTAAAAATTTCTTCCTCCGCTGTATGGGGATAGAATGGACAGTTGATGTTCACCAACTCCACGGTTGTTTGAAATCCACAATCAAACCTAGTGTGCAGAGGCAGGCAATCCGCCTTTTCCAAGTTGAAGATACTTTAATAGCTCATTAAACTCTCTAGAAAATTGGCCAGTATGCCCACAGAAGTGATAAGGGAAGTGATAGAACTGCAGCCTTGTGTCTTCTTAAAAGTTCAAATCAGAGGGAATTCACCCTCCAGTTGATCAATAGTAAATGACAACATATTAGACTCCAAGTGAATCTTGACATGTTGTCGGTGCCAACACCCCACACCTAAGATCACTGGAAACACAAGTTCAGCATACCCAAAAAACGATCACAAAAGCTGTACTGGTGGATTGAAAAAGGTACTGGCTGGCGGATGACATATGAGGTCTGGGAGGCAGATTAGGCCACCATCACTGAGGGGCCCACATCCTTTTTTAGTTCCAATTATTGGGCCAACTTGACACTCATGAAGTTCCCCACGGCTCCAGTATCCACCAGGGCCTCAAAGGAGACATGATGTGAGCTGACACTGATCTTCATAGGCAATAGGAAATAAGCGAAGTTTTGTTTATTGGAAGATTTGACTGACTCTTTTGTGACTGAAGAAATGATTGGCAAATTGGGGGAAAGGTTGGGGGCTTTTTTCTGGAGCGAAAATTGGGAGTATGAGGGCGGGGGAACTGACTTCCTCCATCTAGGCCTTCACAGATTCATTTATAGGTGACTCTGTATCAGCCAACTCAGACACGGGGGTTGCGGCAGGATTGGCACCTAGATCTACCGCTGGTTCAGAGGTAGATGCATCATCTGTTTCTACATTGAGTAATACTATCATATAATTCCTTCTGATAATGGGTAACATGGCGGGGAAAGGCATTTGTAGTGGTTGCGGTGGCACATGTTTGATCTACTTTTCCTTGGACGGTGACCAGACCTCATGATGAGCGGAAGCTGAATCCAAACCTGATCTAAAGACTGCCTGAAGCATATAAATAGAAAGGCCCAATGTGGGAGCCAGTTCATGGAAGGTAGAAATCAAAGAAACCAGGCTAGGGGCTTCAGCCATGGCATAGAGCAGCCTGAATAGGTGGTCCGATTGTGAGACAGGGGGTTTCAGGGCAGCCGATACAATGGCCATCAGTGGAGTGGGGTCTCCTGTTTGTGAAAAAGAGCGCAGAAGGCAAATAACCCAGCGGTGGGCATTCTCATCCACAGCGTCTAACAACGCAAGCCCTTGATGGGTATGAGATAACGCGGAAGCATTATTAAGTGCAATTGCTGTATGCATTTGCACCTTGGTGAGAGCGTCAAGAACTTGATTGGCTATCTCCTGGGAAGGAACACTTGAGTTTACTTCTGGGCTAGTGGGAGGGGGAAAAGCATCAACCCGCGCAGCTTGGGCGGTTTGAAAAAGATTCTCCAAGGTAGAGCGGATACTTCTCCCAAAGTTTGAAAGTGACCAAACAAACAACAAACAGAAGACTACTGATTGCACATTCATTTAGTAAAGGGTAACCACTGCAGCGCCCAGTTTAAAGACCAAGGCTGAAGTGGCTGGAAACAATAGTTGATTAATTATGTCATGGAAACGGCAGAAGAAGTTTAGACTGGCCTGCCAGGCAGGATATGTAAGCACCCAAAAAGCAACCAGAATGCCAGAGGCATCGCCAACTGAATGACTTGATATGGAGCCAGGCATTGGGAAATGACGAATTGTTGGTGTAGAGCAACAGTAAGTATGAGTCTGATGAATAACCAGATTGAGCCCACCCCAGACCCTGTGGGTTTTGCTGCTGGAGGCGCAATTGCAGAAATAGTTTCAAAGAGTTTGTTGGCATACGGGGTTATTTTGACTGGGGAGACAAGGAGTTAGATTCTCGCTTGTAGATGGTGGATGTAAGGCCACAAGATCCTCATATACTGTTGTCAAAAGTTCATGATAGCAGGGTTAAAGTGTCAGAAGTATCTGACTTGCTGAATCCAATCAACGACAGTAGGGGCCATAGTGACCATGAGTACTGGTAGCTCCCATCCAGTATAAGGATTGACAGGCCACCAGGGAAAAGCCATTGGGGATGCAGCCAGAATAGAATCAACACAATAAAAATTGTTTGGTTTTTTGGCAAAATTTTATTGCAAAGGAAAAGGAATAAAATCGACCAACAATTTTCTCAGTGCAATGCAATTGATTGTATAGTAATTGATTGGGGTAGTAACAAGCTGGGATTGGGACCCTCAATTTCGACCTAACCAGAGAAATTATTTGGGAATGGGCGGATTAGTTCACTGGGAACTGACATCAAAAAATTTGGTGGTGGGCCGAGTTTACTATCAGTTTGACCACAGATGTCTAAATGAGGCTCAGCTATGTTTCTGATGGTTGGCGCAATGGCGTTTGGCCTGAGGAGTGGCGGGAATCCCCCAAGGCCAACCCACATAGGGGCGAGCCCATTTAGTTGAGAACAGGTTCAGGGCGCCCAACCCACCCATGCTCAGTCGCTGGGCATTTGTTTGGTCAGGGGCGTTGCATCAGGCGCAATGCCAAAATTACAAGCAGGGGGCTTCAAACCCTCAATGATGGTGCCTGATGCTGTTACCTGCCCTTCAGGGATAATCCCTGATGATTTTGGGAGGGGGTTAATATTTTTCAATTGTTATGTTAACCAAATCAAAACCATTGGGCATAACGACCAATAACTCAGTCTCCATACCTTTATGACCATTTGAAATCTGAACATTGGGCTGATTGCCGCTCAAATTAGTTCTTATTGATTTCATCTCAACGATCTCAGTACAGAATTTATTGATTCCTCATAACAGTTCTGCCAAGGTGAGTGTGGGTATTGGAGGCGGAATCTGAAGCGGAAGAGCTGTTACCTCCGCTCATCTACTATGTGAGAGAGATCGCCCTGAGTAACGAGAGGTAATGCCATCCTCTTCAGTGTCTTCTTACTTAGAAATGAAAAATGGCTAATAAACTGCCATAGGATGTTCCCCAGGACTTAAAGAATTGGTCCGCCATCAAATTTTTTGATGTTGGTTCCCAAGAAATAATCCACCCATTCCCAAATAATTTGCCAGTTAGGTCAAAATCAAGGGTCCCAATCCTGGCTTGTCACTAACCCAATTGACCACTATTCAATCAGTTGCATAGCACCTAGAAAATTGTTGGTCAATTTTCTTACTTTTCCTTCAATAAAAATTCTGCCAAAAAACCATAAACAATTTTTCTAATGTATTAATCCTTCTGAAAGAATCCCTGATGGCGTTTCCCTGGTGGCCCGTTGGTCAGTATACAGGATGGGCTCTACCAGTACTTATGGTCAATATGGCCCCCTCCATCGTTGATTGGATTCAGCGAGTCTAATATTTTTGGTTATATAACCCCGTTATCATGAGCTTCCATCAATAGTACATTAGAATCTTGTGGCCTTATGTCCACAAATTGCAAGAGAGAATCCACCTCCTTGCCTCCCCGGTTGAAATAACCCCATATGCTGATGAACTTATTGGAACCATTTCTGTGATCCCACCCCCTGCAGCACGATGCCCTGGGTTGGGAGTGGGCTCATATGGGTTCATCGTCAGGATCATACTTACTGTGGTGTTACAACAACAATTTGTCATTTCTAATGCCCAGATCCATATCAAGTCGTTTAGTCAGAAATGCCTCTGGCATTCTGGCTTGCTTTTTGGGTGCTTATATATCCTGACTGGCAGGCCAGTCTAAACATCTTCTGCCATTTCCATGACACCCACGCTCCAGTGGAGGCATGGGCCTAGTAGACTTTGAGGTCCACGCCAACTGTATACTGGGCACCTGGATAAAGGATGTCCTAGCCCCAGACCTCCCACAACAACACTGGTCCAGAGCAGCGAGGGCCAACTTTGCACAGGCGATAAAACTATCCAACTCACACAACCCGTCCAGCATGTTCACATACCTTGCAAACCACCCCAACGCAGCAGGCCCTCATGAAACTCCCCCACACTTCAAAAGCCTCCTCTGCACAATTTGACGCATGGGGTGGTCCGTCACACTCACAGGCACTATTCAGGGAAGGACAGGCCCAGAGCCCACTTCACACTAAGGAACCCAGAGGACAACCCCCAGAGGGACACACACGACATGGCCCTAAATATTGCATGAAACGACTACCTGGATGCTCTAGACATCCCATATGATCTCACAACACATAAGATAATATGTAGGATAACACATCATTCGCTCCTCCAACTAAGGGTAAGAGCTAATACATGGCGTTGCCTCAGAAGAACCTACAGAACAGCAGAGGGCTTTGAACTTTCTTCATGCAGAGTGCAAAGTGTGTGGAGGGGATGGAACCCTAAATCACCGCTTTGAAGCATGTTCCCCATCTAGAGCCATATGGCGAGAAGTTGCGCGCCTGCAAAGGATTCAAAACAACCAGGAATTACCAATCTCTAGGAGCCTCCTTGCGCTCTAACTCAAATCACCTAAACCTAACCTCCACTCCCCAATGGTAACCATTGCAATGTGAAAATCCACACCATAGCTTTGGATGCTTTCAAGAGAACCTTACCAACTATTTATGGGATAATCAGAAGATTCCACCTACACCTATTGGAACACTTCCAAGTCTGGCTTTATGGATACATGAAGCTGAGGCAACATAGGCTCGTTGAGTCATGGTTCCCAGTCTGGTTTCTGCACACGGACCCCTTCCTTTATACCTGCTCCATAACATTGGACACCCACTCAGATTAGCGCACTCAACCCCCCATACCTGGCAATACCGGCTGGCAACTGGGGTAGCTCATCTATTCTGGAGTGCCTAATTTAGTTACACTTTGCCTCTCCCTATCCCATTATGTATCTTGGTATTTCCCGTCCCCTGGTCAGCTTACCTCGGTTAAATAAAAAAGATTAATGTCAGAATAATGTGAATAGCTGGGCCGTCCTGTTCTCCTCCAGATTGAGACACCCAAGCACCCTAACTCAGATATGCACTTGGTTAAAGACTCATCCTCACCCCAATTTTGTCCGTCATGGTCCACCAGCTAAAGTTGGTGCTGGACAAAAGTTTTCCCGAAGCTTCCTCACCTTCTGATATGGCTTCCTAGGCTGTTAGCTGAGGTGCCATATTAGGAATTTTTTATTTTTATAACCCTTTTTATGGCCCATTTTCAAATAAAGATGCGTGGCGGCTCCCCTTTTTTGGGTTGGGCACTAGTGCTAAAAAAGTTAAAGACTCAGCCTTGAGGTCCAACCAAGATTTGTGGTTTGTTAGTTATCTTATTATCTAGTCTGTGTTGTACACCCTGTCCCTGGTTCCCCTGTGCTTTGGCACCTTGTGAAGTGCCTTAATCCCAATCCTACAGGTACTAGATCCCTTGTGGTGTGGCTGTGTACCCCGCACCACCTCTCTGAGAACGGGAGAGTTACAGACACTCTCTTGATACACCCTGTTGGTAGCCTCTCAACGGTGCAAAGCTGTGGTATTAGTTTAAATTACACGCCTGTTTATCAACACTAGTTGGAACAGTGTAACCAATAGCGACTGGATTCAGCAAAAATCATTCATTTTTGACGTCCTCTGGAAGTACCTTCACTTGGCTTGCAACTCTTCAAGCCGCTCTCTAATGAAGTTCTTTAGTGTCAACCCTACCAAAGCACAAGTCTGGCAAGACCTGGTGATCAGCGTGGAAAATTCTTAAAATATCTGCATGTGAGGCATCCACATGCGCCAAGTCAAGGCCTTTCAGAACTAGGGAGTCAGCCTCAACAAATCAATAATTTGGATGATGAAGGGGAAGACACCCGCTGAGGCCCTAAAGCCCTTCCTCAAATTGTGATATAGTGTCAGCTGCCCAACATGAAGAGGTATTGTGCGATGGCATCAGCAGATCTATTAACTTCATCTGCAACTTCATCAGTGGTGGATTATCCAAATGCCAATCACTAAAGTCATACGTAGATGACGCCATCTACATATTTTAATTTAGTCAATGAGTAGGAGGAGTAGTCAGGCTTACTTGTAGGTATTTGACAAGAGTTGGATAAGTTTTATTGAGTGGAGACTACAATCACCACTGAATGTCAAAAAACTGCTAATTAACATTTCTATTTCCAGCAAGGTTGACCACAAAAAGCTCATGGATGTGGGTACATATAAGTAAACTCTGGCAGGGTTACTGCTCACTGGTGCTTTTGCACAAAATTTCAACAATACAAGAAGATGTGAGAGTTGAAAATCTCAAAGCTATTTAGGATTTGGGGGTAAAGTTAACTACAAATTTAATTTATATATAATTAGGTAATAATAAGTTTTTAGATTTTATAAAATTTAACTAATTAGAAAACTGGGAGTAAAAACGACCCCCATTTAAATATTGCCACTTAGTATCTAAACTACTTGAGGGCTAATAGTGAGATACCTGAAAACTCAGAAAAGGCCATGAATATCTCTATTTGGCTTGGAATGCAGAAGATTTTGACTTCTGAAAGGAAATAGTCATGGGGGAGCATTTTAATGCAATCCCGCCATTCAGCCATTTTGCACTTATGGCTTGTTTGGTCGATTACTTGAGTTCCTAAAGTGCGGTTGGTTAATAACATATTTTCACTCCACTGCACCCCCTTCAGGCCTATAAAAGGGGACGGTCTCCGCTTTGAAGTTTAGACTAAATTGAAGATAGGATGGGGAGGAGCTACAAGCTGACTCCAGTGACTTCGCCGCAGATTTGGCGTAGCTCTACTTCCAACAATAGGGCTATTTGGCCGAGGAGTGTGGTAACATTATTAAACAGTTTGAGGGATTCTAAAGAGAATCAACCAGGGTTTTTTGTGCAGTATTAGCCTCATTTAACCTAAAAACTCTTTTCACCATATTGAACATGTAATTGTCTGACTGTTTTACAAAAAGCTCCTACCTAAAAATGACCTCAACCCATTATGCAAACCAAAAGCCAGGTGGGTTACATTATACAACTTACCAATGGGCTGCGAGTGTGAATGAGTCCAAAAGCTGACTTGACTGAGTATTGTACTATGGTGAGGTTCACAAGTAACATCAAGCCAGTGGCAAATATGTCGCCAAATACTTTAAGCCCTGAACAGTGGAGATGATGTGTGAACTGGTGACCTATATGGAGGTGAACAGAATCGCCCTCATCAGGTTCATCCCCATCTTGAGCTTCAGCAGCGTAGTTACATTATGAAGGAGACGCAAAGCAAGCATGCCAGTTCTGTCTTCAGACAGGGAACACAATGGCCCAGTGAACAGTATATAAAGGGGAATTGAACCCTGCAATTACAATTATAATCCCATCAGAGGGATCACAAAGGTGGGGTCAAAAGCTTCCTCTATTTCAAAACCAAAAAGTGAGTTTCACACAATCTCTTGGAGATCTTGGACATGAAATGTCAACAACAGAAATTCAATGCTGCTTACATGGAGGAATATGAACAGGAAATGGAAAAGTGTCCTGAGGCTGAAGATGAGCCTTTTATGAACTCAAATCCACAGGCCTACAAAATAAATGAGCGTGAGCCCCAAACTCAAAACGCCCAACCTAAGTCGAGAAAAATGGGCCAAAAAAGTAGAAGAGCTCTGGAAAAACCTTGGGCCAAAGAGAGCACCTAAAAATCTATAAAGCAAATGTTGCTGTGAAATTAGCAACTAATGCTAAAAAAGTCCCGCCATTAAGCCCTCACCATGAAATCTACCGCTGGCAAGTCACTAAAATTAAATGGTCAAAACAAGGGTAAGAATACCCAGTCTTTTGGAAAACCTACCAATGACACCAAAAATTATCAGCGTCTGCTGGTGAACCAGCCGCTCAATCCTCTTCTCAAAAGGAAACCATACGTCTATAATCTAACTGACACCCTTACAAAAATTATAAAGAAACATGTATGAAGAAAAATCCTTTAGTGTACGAAAATATTGTAACAAAATCCTGTCCCAGAAAAACGCCCTCACCGATTATCATATCCATATCTACCAGCTTTGGCGTCCACCTTTAAACAAAAACCTCTATATGTGACCCCATACATAACCTCAAACAGCCTTTTATAAATGATTAAGGCAGCTGAGAATAATTTTATTATGATCAAAATTCTAGGAGGATGGTTATCACTTTAGACAACGTAAGAAATTTACACAGTAAAAAAATAACTATATTATAAACTAAATCTTTATTTCCAGACTTGAGCCTATAGCTAAAAATATATGGTACTGAGCTCAAACTGAAACACAAAGAATTAGCTGTGGTCTCTCCAGAATGGCCAATAAGTGCTATAAGTGGATCATGTAGCGATTATTACATCAAACATGAACATAAACCTGGAGCTCATGGAGCAAAACATGCTACCAATATCCTTATGGCCAAGGACCACGAAAAGGTGATAGGTAAAAACAATCAGATTATACAGTTTATGAATTGCAATAGCCCCAAGAAAATCTCATCTTTTTGGAATTCATGTTGGAAGTACAAAATTGGAAACTACGGTAATAGCATGAGGCCTGAACGGCTGTTTGAACAAAAGTGGTATATGTTCCTGGCAAGCAAGAAACCCAGATATAAAGCTGATGATATTCTAGAATACCTAAGGACCTTGTGGGTGTGCCTCAAAAAAAATAAAGAGGATAACAATCCCACAAACTTTATAGAGTGGATGTGCAACAAAAATAGCAAGTCAATGAGAGTTTATAACTAGATTACATCCTAGTCTCATATGACTTAAGCTGATGACTTCTAACAGCAAGGTCAGCATAAACGCGGAGAGAGACCATATAATAATTAAGGTTGATATTGATCTGGGAAAACCTCATAACAGCAATAGTGACAGATCTCTTCATCAATGCTGAAAGACACCAAATTGGCACAGTTATTGACATTTTACCTGGGGTAGAACGCCTTACCAAAGCCAAGCATAAGAAGCCACTTGAGTCAAGGCCGCAACCCTTGAGGGTTACCAATGACCTCTCTAAGGTCATTGACCATAAATGGTTTCTGGCTTTGCCAGTCAGGGACCAGGGGAAATAGCACCATAGTGGGTGAAAATCTGGTGAGAATAAATTTGAAAATCCGGAAAATATGCCAATATGAAGTAATAGAGTTTGGTTAAATTTTGTAGCATTTCAATTTTGCTAAAAGGCAAAACCTTTTTGGCATGGATTTTTTATTAATTGTTTTGAAACCATTATAAAACTTCCCTTTATATTCACGCCTAAGATGAGAAATGCCCTTGATTTTCTCAGATACAAAGATAACCTTTAAAAACGATTTGGGATAAGTTTCTTAAGTTTTTATTACTTTTTAAGGACATTTTATTAATAAATCTTTGGTTAAACCCTACAATGATGGCCAGACTAAATTTTAAGCTTTAGTATGACCCTCACCTTTGGCGTGAAACCCCCACACCGTAGCCTATTTTTCTGAGCCTGCCACGTATATTTTATTTTTAGCCACAGTACCCACCCATTTTCCATCTTCTCTAAGGTACTCTTCTCCCTGATAGTTTGCTTCACTTTGGCCTGCTTATTACTACAAAAATCTATATGGAAACAACATAGAGATAACCTGGGCGTTGCTTCATCCTGATTGGGAATTTTCCCTTTTTTGGCACATTTTACATGGCGCCTTACCCCTTGCAACCTCCTTTGTTCCTCTCTCCATAATATTAAATGAAAAAACCCAGAATTTATTTGTGACTGTTTTCTCCTGTTGAGTGTTTAGACCCATCCCAACCCTCTCAGACTTGTCCTCCTTTGAGACTGATCCCTGGGCAGGTACTATTGTATCCCTCCTGTCCTTGGTTTTTACTTTCTTCAAAGGGTGTGCTGAGGGTGTTGCGCGGCTCCCTTCACTCAAGAAGCTCATATAGTGTGCAGTATCTTCCACTATCAGTCAACCGTATTGCACTCTCATGACTCAAAATTCAAAAGGGAAAATATAACACGTTGTCCAACCTAAGGGCTCGCCTTAAGTTTCAAGGCAAAAACTTAGCTGACTTTCTCTTCTTCCAGCTGCTTCTATGAAAGATCTCAGAGGGAGCTCGCCAATGTTAATTCTCCCGCTGATTAAAGCTAATAGATCCTTTCTGAAATCTCTTCCAGAGTTAGAAACCTTTGTCAAGCCCCGCGAGTTCCCTCAAGCCACTTTTAAGGACTAACCTTCTTTGTCCATTTGCCCAAGGAGAACTCACTATGGCACAGTACTTGCGCCGTTCCATGAAAGGGCATCAAGGTTGGATCTCCTTAAACATTTTGGAATTGTCCCCCACATCAAGCCTCTGGTTAACATTAGTGCTGCCCTTGGCATTTAAGATATCCTCCTCCTTATCAGGGATGTGCTCCATCATTGCATCCATGCTATCCTACAGCATCTGCGCTGTCAAACCAAACTGTATCACGGAACTTCAGATCTTAGAACTTGATAACTCCATCTATATTTCAATCTCAGGTAGCCTAAATTAAGTACACCTGACGCCAGTCAAGCTTCAGATCCCATCGTAACCTATCCCACTGAGAGCCTATCTGTAATAACACCTCCAACCTGCCAATGGATACACCTCCTCTAGATTCTAAAGTACCGTTTATAACCATCAGTAAGCTCTCTGGAAGTTGAGACTGAAACCTCCGTCATAAACGTGGGTGTTTCACTACTAAAACTACATTGATAAACTCCAATGATTACCCCTCACTTTTGTCCTCAAAAGTGGAAGGGTTGGAAAATCTACCTTTTTGATTCAGAGAATTTAATTCACTATAGCTATGGACACTCTGTTGTTATTTTAGAATCTATGCCCTCAGTCCAATCTATGTCCCTGTTGGCCATGTTAAACAGATCTTTCCAATTAACCCAAAGTCACCTTTTTTAGCGGACCCTATCCAGAAATGGGTAGATATACATGAAAATATGATTGAAAAAAACTGCATTGCTGACCCCTCCCAAAGCTTGGACGTCCCTACGGTGTAGTTTCCTGCGATAAGGATTTTTCTCCTGCTTAGCACTGAGCATTTAGTAATATGCTTAATAAAAATCTCGTGGGTAACTCACTGGCAATGTGAAGTCATACTTTGTTGAATTCTTTTATTTATTCTCACTTAATTTCCCCCTCTGAGCTTAGAGCTAATTTATAATTCCTTGGCTTTATAGAAAATAAATCCTCCTCTTTGTACTTCTTATTCATGGCTACTTTCACTCTTCTGGCAAATATTTCCAAGCGCTCATTTTGGTGGACATTGTCCCTAATGAAATATTCATCTGTCAAGATCTTGTGGAGGCCCTAGACCTTCCCTTAGGGTTTGATTAGTTTGTGAAAGGCAAGGCATCTCAAGCCATCTCAAGGTACCATGTATATCATCTGTTCCCCTTGTTGTAGGAAATGGACACTTTGTGGTGATCTTCTCCTCAATTAAACTTCCTGTACCCTGATATTTTGGGTGTTGTCTGGTGGTGAAGATTTGGTATCTTTACCAATCTCATGGACTCTACTATGCGTGTGAAGCTCCCTGGAGGAGTCATACTATTCTACCTTGTCTGGATAAAAACTCCATGGTGCTTTCAAGAAGATGGGGCCCCTCCCTCAAGGTAGGCTTAGCCTATATTTAACCGACTGTCACTCCTGCTCCTGAAATTTTCCTACCTGAGTGTATTTAGGGTTATGCGGACATTTTTTATCCCTTTAAGGCTCTCCCACTCACTGAGTACACCAAATTTTGACTTTTAGTTTAAGTTTCCCATTGAACTCTTTAAGTATTCTTTCTTATCACTCTCTTGTCCTTGAGAGGATTGCGTCTTGGACGTTTGGGTTGATAATATGCTTTCCAAGGGTTAAATAAAAAAATCGCTGTTTGCTCCCTTTTAGAATATTGGAGAAATCTGATGGTTCCCTCCATCCCTGCATTAATTATGGCAATATGAGAGTTTTATAGTATTTGCCCCCCATCCGCTCCCCCTGGAGCAACAGATCACCCACTACGTGAAGAAGGCTAGTATAAGCAAGCTGAATTGCCTTGTCGGCTATAATCAGATTTGAATAAGGAATGCCATTAGTGATTGAACGCTTCTTGTACTTGAAAATTTATCTATTAGTTAGGGTATGTCGTTTAATTTTGAAGAACGCTCCCGCCAGATTTCAAAGGGTTATTGACGCTATCCTGGAAGACCTTATGGGAACCTGCGCGATAACATATATGAACGACATACTGGTCTTCTCTCAGATGAAGAATCCCATGCCAAACACCTGGTATCTAATATGGAGCGACTATCACAAGAGAACCCTAAACACAGCTATGAAGTGTGTGATCTTCCAACCTAAAATCAAGTTCTTGGAAAACATTATTTCTCCCACGGCTATATGATTGCCCCAGATAAGGAAGCAGCCATACATCATTGGGCTACCCCCTATCTCTCAGATAACTACGCAGCTTCCTTGGGATGTGTAACTTCCTCAAGAAGTTCACCCCCAGCTCTCAAAAGTTGCTACACCTCTCTACAAAGAATCTTGAAAGAAGATTTTCAGTTGGACTACAGAATGCAACACCAAGTTCCACGCCGTTAAGTCCATTCTTTTGTACAGTCTGATTCTAGCACATGCAGACCTCAGCCATCCCATATTGTTGCAACTGATGCCTCCAACTTTGCAGGGGGAGCTGCTCTGCTGCAGGAAGGTGAGGACGTTGTGTAACGTCCCGTTGCCTATTTCTAAAATAAGATGACCCTGGCGCAGCTCAACTATGTCATCTAAGATATAAAATCAATTCTGTTGTTGATCTGTACAGCACTGGTATTGCCATTTTCATGATTTTAAGTGGCCCTTTAATGTCAACACTGATCACAAGGCATTGATGTATTACCGCGCCCCCAGAAGTTGTCCCCTAGCCAGTCCCAGTGGTTGGAAATCATGCCAGTGTATAACTACCAGTATGACTTCATTAAGGGTATCCTATACCTGCTGTCAGATGCCCTAATATGGAACCCTGCCTTTGCCTTAATCCAGCACCAGTTGACGCCCACAATACCCAGGTGTTGACTAAGCCATAACAGTTAAGGAGAGCCCACTTTATAACACCCCCACTCTGATCATGATGGAGCCTCTGGAAGGAGATACTGACACCCTGGCCCGCGTTAGGCTGTCACAACCCCTATCAGATGACTATGAAAAGATCAAGAAGGCCTTCCAGAGAATTTAAACCCCTGGATAAAGGTTACCAGTTTCTGGATGGGGTCATCCTCAATCTGAGCAATTGGTGGGTAGCACATGGGCCCCTGAGAGAGGTGGTGATTCGCGAATCTCATGATCCAACTGCTGGCCACCCCACCAAGGACAAAATGCTTGAGTTGTCCATCGCTTTTACAGTTAGAAAGGCATCACCACTGATGTAGCCAAAATCACAAAGTCCTGCTTGACATGCTTTTGTACAAAACCTAGTAGCCTAAAGAGTGCTGAACTGCTTGTCTCCCAAGCCGTGGAGGGCCCTTGGACTTTGGTGTCCATCAATTTCATCATTGAACTCCCCTTGTCCCAGGGTTATGATGTGATAATGGTTGTTGTGGACCGCTTAACCAAAATAGCCATTTAATCCCTTGCAACACTAAAATCACCTTTGTCCAGACTACCCTCCTCTTTATGGACCACATCTTTTGCTTTCGTGGCATCCCTAAGGAAATTATATGTGATCGCGGCATTTAATATACTTCCCTGTTCTAAAAAGTCTTACTGTTCATCTTATAAATCCGCCCCTGCCGCTCCACAGCCTTTCAGCATCAGTTGGATGGAAGATGGAGAGGGAGAGCCAAGTTTTGGACAAATTGTTGCAAAGTATTTTAACGCAGAACATAACAACTGGGCCTCTCACCTTCTGCTGGCGAAATTACCTTTAATAACCTTACCCATACCTTAACAAGCAAGCCCCCTTCTTTAAAAAACTACAATTACAATCCCAGCTTCAACATGAGTCCACAGATTGAGTCCACAGTTGTTGCTGCCAATGAGCGCACAAAAGATCTCAGAGACATACATCAGAAAACAAAGGATCATATTTTTAGACTTCGAGAATCTAAAAAGAATATTTTGACTGCAAGCACCGCAAAGGCCCTAAGCACAAGGCAGGCAATTTGGTCATGGTCAATGTCAAGAACCTTCACTTGAAGCAGCCCTACTGTAAGTTGGGCCCCAAGCGTGTTAAACCAACAAGATCATAAGGAAATTCAGCTTATCAGTTTATCAATTTGATCTAATTCCTTACTACAAAGTGTTTGGCACCCTTCATGAGTGCCTCCTGAGCCCTTTTGAGGGTCCCATGCCCTTTCACTCTGAGCCTGTAATTATTAAATGTCGAACCCCAATATGAGATTGATGCTGTTCTTTCCTCCCAATTATCATGACGTCGCCTCCAGTACTTGATGTCTTGAAAAGGTTACAGCGAAACTAAGAACTTCTAGATACTCCATAGAGACTGCTCCAAAACTCAGGATCTAGTATGCGACTTCCATGCTAGGTTCCCCACTGCTGTAAGCCCTGCCATTCAAGACTCCTTGGCCGTCTTGAAACTAACCACAAGAACTTTGCCTAGGCCAACGTCCCCTCAGATGGTGTAGACCCCCATCCAAGAGTGAAGGGTGATGTCACAGTCAGTGAAATTTTACCTGAGGAAAGAACGCTCACTAAAGCCAAGCATAAGAAGCCCCTGAATTCAAGGACAGAACCCTTAAGGACACCAATAACCTCTCTAATGTCCTTGACCACTAATAAGTTCTGGATTTGCCAGAAAGGCTGAAGGAAATGGCACCATAGTGGCAGTGAATTCAGTAAAAATTGACTTAAATATAGAATTTAAGCTGATATGAAGTAACCAAATTCAAATAAATTTTGTTATTGATAAAAAAAGGTGAAAACTTTATGGCACAAATCAGTTTTGTTAATCATTTAGAAATATCATAAAACTTCCTTTATACTCACGCACAAGATAAGAAATGCCTTTGCATTTCTCAGATGCAAAAATTATATTAAATAAAGATTTGGGATAGTTTACATAAGTTTCCTCTACTTTTAAGGACATTTTACTAATAAACCCTTGGTTAAACCCTACCACGAAGGCCAGACTCTGTTTCAAGATCTGATCCAACCCTCCCCTTTGGTGTGAAACAGCCTATACTGCAAACTATTCCGCTGATCCCACCACATCGTTTTTGCTATTTTCTGCCACAGTACCCACTAAACTCCATCAACTCTCAGGTACACATCTCCTTGATAGTTTGTTTCAGTTTGGCCAGCGTTTTGGTAAAAAAAATATACGGAGACAACATAAGATAACTTGGGACGTTTCAAACTCCTGCGTGGACATTTTGCCCTCTTTTGGCACCTTTTACCTTGCGCCTTTCCCTTGGATATTCTGCTCTCCGCTTTCCATGATACAAAGGGCGCCAAACCAACAATTATGGTTCTAATGCTTTGTCGCTCATTTGAACCAACAGCTCAGGACAGACTTTTTCTTCAATGGAAGAAAATTGAGGTAAAGCTTTGTTAAACTGTGTGAACCGTTTATTCTTTCCTGGTAGTGGCTCGCTTCATCCCCTTTACTAACTGCAAAGGTTCCTTTTACATGTGTTGTTTGAATTGATAATAATAGATTGAGATGGGCATTAATAGTATGAAGAGTATCACTCTAGTTTAGCTTCTGATAGCTAAGATTATCATTAGATCCAACGCTAAACTGGTGCTTGTCCCAATCTTGAACTCTCTGGAATATTGGTAGTTAATTTTTCCATCTTCTGTAGAACTTAGTCTATAATTAGTTTCAGAGGTTCTTCCCTCTTCCTATAGAACTTAAACTAGGATTAGGTTTATTTAATTCTTCTCGTCACTCTGAGTCTGTGGAGATAACAATAAAAAGAGCAAAAGGTTTTCTTGTTATTTCAACTCTAGTATCAAGAGCAAAAAAGTCTAAAATATCAAAGTAATTAATCTGAAAGTATCTTTATTAGTATATTAATAATCTGATTTATTAACAAAAAATGCAAGAGAATTTATAAGGGAATTTATAAAACAACATTTCTGTTGGAGCCCTAATTAGAAATGGCAGATGTCACTAATTAATCAATATCTGGGTCACATGAAACAATAAACTTTCTCATTGGTTATAATTGGATTCTCCCGCTGATCTCAATGTGACCTCTTCAGGGTTGAGATTAAGAACGTGTCCCATCTCCTTTACTCAAATATATCCAGTCACTCTTATTAGGTTAATAATATGCTAAGGTAATGGGACTCTTCCCATAAACACCAGGTTGTGATCATTAAAAGGTGAACTTGCAAGTTGCTTTATCACAGGCAGAATCACTTGCATACCAACTCATAAACTCTTAGTTAATTAGCTAAACCTGATCAATTTCTAAAAGTTAATTAAGTTATCAATAATAAAAAAGAAAACTTCATCTCTTATTTGTTGTTGGGGATCAATCCCAATGAAACATTAGTGATCTGGTAGATCAAAGCATGGTGAATTACTAAATATTTGTTCAGGTAATACTTTAAACAATAGTTAATGTAGGTAGTTGATAACTCTTACATCCACTAGTGGAATTAATCACTTAGTGGTTAAGCAAATTTATTATGATTTATCAAGCTGGGTAATGTGGGCATAAATTAATCTCACCAATCCCCCTGATTGACAAAATTATCCATAAAGAAGATTTTCTGGAATCATATGCCACTTTAAATCTGACTTCGTCCACCAGCATAGTTTAAATTGGAGGTTTCTTGGTCAATCTTCATTCCTTGCTTGATGCATCTCTGAGTATTCCTTAATCTCAGCGCATTTCTTTTCCCTGTACTACTTGCTGCTGACTCTGCAGAGTGCAGTTCCCATGGCCCCATGCCTTGTCTTCCAATTATTGGTGTTGTTGTCAATAAAAGGTTCGGAAAGCCTGTGTTTTCCAGGTTAAAGCTATGTGATGCTTCATCCTTTAAAAATTCATCTTGGGCGGCTTTTCTAAATCTTTGGTCCCTGTATTCTCCAGGATGGGCTTCATTTCTTAGATCCTCTTTCTGGCGGTTCAATTTCAAACCTTTCCTGATCTGCCAATATGTTTTTCATTTCAGCGCCTCAGGACTACTCACGGTGGACCCAGTTTTAACCTGAGTTGGTCCTACCAATAATACAAAGGAACATTATCAGATGCTTTTTTAGGATGAAAAATAAAAAATTAATATTTAATATACTTTTTGAATTTTATCTTTTTATAACTTATCTCTATAATATTTTATCTTATATCTTTTTGTATTTTTTTCCTTATATTTTTCTCTTTTTTTGCAATGTGACTTAGCCCACGAATAGTTTCAAAGAGTCTATCTTTTTCCTCTACTTTAGTTCAGTTAGTTCATCTATTTGAACTTGACTAGCTATTGTGGTTCAGAGGTGTATTTTTAAGACTTATTCACTTACATGATTTATTAGTCCCCCTGGGACTTGATTAACACTAGGACTTATCATCTCTTTTGTTTCATTGGCCTTTTAATGCATTGAAACTTTTTATCCCCTAAATATAATACTTGAGATACTTAGTATGTACCTGTTCACTACACAACCATCTGTGATGTTTTTAATCATAAAGGAATCAGTTGCTAACTTGGCGAAATCCTCAAATGGACCTGACCACACAGCATCCAGCTTATACCTTCTTCCAAAACCATGGGTGTCTTAATAGGCTACCCTATCCCTCACATGGTACTCTTGTATTGCTTGTCAGTTCTTGTCATCCATCTTCTTTGCTTAAATCCTAGATTTTAGGTTGTTATTGGTATTAGAGTATTAAAATTTAAGGGTTTTGTGGATTGTTCACAACTGATAGCTCCTAAATTTATAGCTGCACAGGTTTGATTTTGTGCAAACCTTTTCATTGTCTGATTATATTATATATGCAATTGATTTAATATATAGATTTTTATCTGTAGTTGAATAGATCACTAGGATTAGGTCCAACGCTTGACAGTATTCCTCCTTATTAAACTTAGGATGTATTCAATAGGAATTCGTTCCAATATACAGCCTAACTTGATTTATGCTCAGATCCTTATTTATGGCTTCTCTCAGGTGACACACAGTTGGCAGCAATTCACAATTCAGCTCTACTCTCTTCTCAAGATTCTCACTCCTTACTCTTTATCCTAAAGAGTCTCCAATTAAAGCACACAGCAATAATTTCTTGAAAAATAATAGAACTAATAATGGATTATGGTAAAGTAATTTTTATTAAGTGAATTCTTAGGGGAATCTATATTGGGAATCTTGCGCCCAACCCTCAGTTGGCACCTCAACAATGAAACGGCAGCCAATGCCATTATATCTTCCTTCATTGTCTCATCAGCGATGGTCTTCCCCATCCTAGCTAGGATTCCATCATTGGAAATCATCAAGATTTATAACTAAAAAGAGTCAGATACGTGTCCCTAACGTTTTCCTCTCAATCCCAGAGAATTAACAATATTTGGCAAGTGACCTGCTTAGGTAATGGGACTTGTTACCCATTAATGCAGGTCATGAACCAACTGATCAATTCACTAGTTGCAGGCAGCATCACTCACCTCGCAACTTGATCTCAAATTCCCAATTGGGCAGTGATGAAGCCTGACTCATCCCAATTGGTACACCTGATAGTTAATTATCAATCAACTATCAGATGACCTATTTTGTCAGCAACTCTGGCCAACGAAATCTTAAGAATTCACCCGAATTTATCCCTGGCAATCCAAACCAGACGATTTACCTAAAAATTCCCAAACATTGTTAACCCAAAATTGGGGTCAACTGATATCCAATTCACTTTGCTATAGGGGATTATCCCCTAGCAACCCATTGTAATCTAGTCAGCTGGGAATGTGGGGAAAAATCTCAACACATCCCCCTTTTGCTTAGTTTTTCAGTGAGAAAAGGATCAGGACAGGAGAATACTGCTTAAGACATTAGGTCAAATACTTCTTTAGCTCAAGTGGAGTACAGTTAATTGGTACTCAATATTGCTCTGGACAACCTTTGGCATGTGGCTCTACTCCTATTCCCCCTTACTACCACCTACTCAGAGCGCAGTTCCCATGACCTTCTGTAATGCCAGGCTGATCGATTTACTCATGACAATATTAATCCCAGGATCTGGTTTCCCTCCCCCTGTCAGGGCATATAACCCACTTTCATATTAAGGATTCTTGGTCCGGCGTACTAAATTTCCTTATTTTTCTCCTCATCCTTGACAGGAGATTCTTGCCATAAATGTTTGTTTCATGGCACAATTAAGAATGCTCATTTATATTCGCCCTTGTTATTTTCTTGTAATACCCTCTTGGCTCATATCACCCTTAATTTCTTCTCCAGAGAGCTTATCCCATTAATTTTGAGATTAATATCTCTAAAATCAGAGCTTAATTTATTTCAGACTTCATAATGTTGACTATCATAAAAGTTTGGCATCCCCCTCTCATCCAGCTCATATGACAAATTTGGAGACTCATGACCAACAACTGCTGGATAGTTTGTCAAATAAAGACCTTTGACTATTCCGCTGATGAGATGATCTGTGCACTAAAACCTCTTCTAAGTCCTCCCAGGATTCATACTCCTAGTCAAGTACCCATGGCAGTCCTTTCTTAGAATTACCAGAAACAGTATCCAACCCTGAAAAAACCAGGATAGCAATTGTCTCAAACGACTCATGAACAATCCTTCCTCTATCACCAATTCCAAAGTTAGACTTTGAAACTCTTCTGGATTTGCTTCATTCATAAATTCTCCTATCTTCATCGAACCTACTGAAGCAATTCCCTCCGCTCTTGATCAGTTTGCTCCTTGCTGGATCTGACTTGCTTCTAGGTTCATTTTCCAACTTGGCCAGTATTACAAGCCATCTGTTTTGTCAACTGAACTATCCATTGGAAACAGAGAACATTTCAAACTCCCTTATTCAGAATTGAGGGCCCAAGTAACTGAGGCTCTGTACATAGCTCTGAACCCTTCTAATCTCAAAACCTCCTAGTTTGAGATGTTGCAGCCTATGCTCTTTGATTTTCTAGACAAGCTCTTTAAAGTTGGACCACAAAGATTCTAGCCTCTCCTGGATTCTATTGCTCATTCTGCTTTCGCTTCCAAGTAGCTCATAGCTGTCATCTGCAGGATTCCATTCACTCCTTGTATGACTATCACATTTCTGGCACGTCCCATTGGTATCTTCCACTGATAATTTATAATAGTGGGCAAGATTTGGCAACCCCTGCCAAGTGTTCCTTGCTCGATGCATGCACATATGACCAATGTTCTTGATAATCCTGTCAGCAAGCGCTCAAGACCAATTTCCTGCTCCAATGCCATATCAGGATTACTTGAGGTTATTAGCCAACTGCCTCTTCTTCTTCTGTTGCTTCCCTCCCCAATCCAGGGTATCACGTTTGGCATGTACTAACATCTCCATCTCTCCTCCCTTAGTTGCTTTCTTGCAGGGATCAGCATCCGCTTAACAAACTTGATTTTGAGTAGGTCTAGCCCTCACTAGCATCTGATCTCACATAGATTTTGATGGTTTGTTTACTCATACTGCAATCCATCCTACCTCATCTAAGAGGCGACATAGGCATAATCATCCCCGAGTTAAGGATAGCCAGTAAAGATTAAAAATTATGAAAATATTTTTCTATACGTTTTTTCACTATATTTTTATCAATGTTTTTTTCTTCTTTATATGGAACATGACTTTCTCATATCAGTGGTCCATCTTTTATATTCCACCAAACTGGTTCCTAGGTATACTTAGACCTACCAGTTTTCTATAGTTCAGAGGTCTTATTTTTTAATAATTAACCATCTAGTTTGGTTCAGCGGTCCTTTTTTGAACTTAGCCAAATCATCAGGACATAATCAATGAATGGTTCAGCGGTCCCTTGGGAACACTTTTTTCACAATTTTTTTATTGATCCACTGTTTTAAATACTTAGCATGGACTCAATTTACTGTCCTTCTAACTAAGAGGACTTGATGGTTTACGCATTTATCACCATCTTGGTGATAATCTCAAATGGACCTGACCACAATGCATCCATCTTGTTTCTTCTCCTGAAACCATGCATTTCACAATAGGCAACTCTTTCACCTATTTGGTATTCTGATAAGGCTGGTCAGTTCTTATCCACAATCATTTTTGCTCGTGTCCTTTTCTTTAAAGTCTTATCAAATACTTGCAATTGCATTTTGATCAAGATATTTGTTAATTGGTTCAGGCACTGCTCAGCACTCATCTTCAATGTTGGTTCCACCACCAAATATAAAATCAGTGGTAATGAGGCCTTCCTTACATATAGCAGCTCTAACGGCATTTTTCGTCACTATATGATGACTTATGTTGTAGGTGAATGTCACCAGACTAAAGTACATTCCCAATGCAGAATTTTTTCTGCTACCAGCTTCCCAGCGTCATGGCCAGCGTTCCATTCACCCATTCTAACAGTCCGTTCATCTCTGTCCAGTATGGTAAAGACATGACTCCTCAGATCCCCATTATTTTATTTAATTGCAGGATCACATGAGATGTGAAATTCGTTATGTTGTTGCTCAGCTGGACCAGCAGGAATCCATGTCAGTATACTACTTGATCTAGGATAAACTTTGCAGTACTGGTAGCGTCTACTTTCGCCAGGGCCTTTGTCTCAACCCATCTCATCAGATGGTTGATCGCAACTATGATGTTTTGATTCCCCTGGTACTTATGGTTAGTGGTCCCATCACATCAATGAGAACCATATGCCAAGCAAATTCAGGGCGGACCAGACAGTACCCAGTCATGTTCTTGTTTGGCTTGTGTAAAGACATTTCACATAACAAGCCAGATAGTTCGCTACATCACTGTTGATGGACTCCAAGTAATACTCGCAAATATGATTGGTTGTCTTCCTCAAGCCTCCATGCCCAACAACCTTATGGGTGGCTTGAATGATAGCCACTTGTTTTGACAGCTTTGGGAACAATAATAGTTTCCCATTAATCATCCTGAAAACTTGCCTATCCATTGTCATGGTGTTTTCCATCGCTTTTTGAAGCACACCATAAATTTCTTGGGTCTCATGCCTGATTTCTCCGTTGACCATTTTCTGTAATAGCTCATCTGCTTGCTGGTATACCACATGGAACATTGGTAACCACGATAAGCCATCTGCATTTTGATGAGAGACTCCAACTCGGTGGACTATCTCATAATCATAAGACTGTAGCTTTAGTGCCCATCAGGCCATTCATCCTTCTGGTTTATCTGAGGCTCGGATCTTGTCCGCCAGTTGTTGCGCATATAGCTGAGCAAGTTCCTTGATTATTTCAGGGTTGATCCCCTTCAATCTGGATCTTGTTACTGCATTCACATCTAAATTTACCACTTGATATAGCTGATCCTGTGCGTCAGCATTGATAGACAGATCACTAATATCAATCTCTTCATGCATAATATTGGGAGGAACAGGTTTTCTGCAGCTCTAGACTGTTCCCCGTCTAGGACGTGGGCCCGTTTCCTGACTCCTGTGCGAGTTTAGACTCTTTCGCTTAGACACATTGATCTGTTCTTTGGATTAATTGCAGTGTACATAGAAGTGTCCTTTTCCTCCGCACTGATAACAGATTTTTTCCTTCTTATTGATATGCTTAAACTCATCATGCTATAACCCAGCCTAGTTTGGTTATTCAACTCCTTAGCGCCCTCAGTCCCCTTTTTGGGCTAAACTTCATAATGGATTCAGTTTGAAATTTCTATTTGGAACATCAAAAATAACTCCCAATATTTTTAATTAAACCACCATCTGATAGTTGTAATTATCCATAGTGAACACAGAAGCTGCCATTTGATGCTAATCACAATAGGGCCAAAGGTCCACTTGCAGTGCGATCTGTGCATCAAAATCATCAGAACTTTTGCTCAAACCAATAGCTTTGATTTATTAGTTGAAACAATTGGCAAAGCTTGCTAAGGATTTTTCCTTATGAAATTGAATTCCCATGAATCCTTGCTTGCGCTTTGACATGTGCATGGGACTTCCAAATTCCTTCATAATGGCTGCCTTTGCCTCTGGATATGACCAGCTGTCCAAATCTAGATGTGGCAAAACTAGGTTCTGACAATCAGTATCCATGTAATTCATCACCGTCAAAGTCTTTTTGACAATCACTATAACGGAACATTATTATGTCAAACAATTGGAGAGATGCAGTGGTGTTATCCTGATGGAAAGTAGGTAATTTTGGCGTCACTTTAGATTCATCCAAAGTTTCTCTAGCCACCACTCTTGGTTTAGCTTCTCTACTAACTTGAGGAGTAATTTTAGAAGTCATCTCCAAAATAGCTGTGAAAGCAGGCGGCATATTTCTTGAGGTAGTCGTCTTTCTAACTGAAGTCTGTGGAGTTCTTTCTTTGGCGTCAGTCACTGCATATTGCTCACATTCGCATTCGTAAGTCTTCAAATCCTCAAATTGCTTAATCAGTCGCTCTATATCTGTGCTGAATGCTCTTAAACAAACACAATCTGCTTCACACTCCGTTTTCAAGAATAAGACTTCTCAAACTAAATCTTCTTCCTTTTTCAATGACTTTACTTTTCCAAGTAACTCATTGCCAAAACTAGCGATATTTTCAACCTTTCCTCGATCTTGATTACTCTCTCCTCCAAGACAGCAAATTTTTGATGATCCGCAGAATTTAAGGCGTTCTGGTTGACAGTTGCCAACTCCATTCAGAGTCTTCTTAATTAATCCTTATATGATATAGTGTCTTTTTATCTTACTCAACTATGCCCCTGTAGTGAGCACCAATTGTTAAATATTAAGGATTTTGTGGATTGTTCATGACTTGTAACTCCTAGATTTATAACTGCACAGGTTTGATTTTGTGCAATCCTTTTCATTGTCTGATAATATTATATATTCAATTGATAATACAACGGCTTTTCTTTCTCATAACAATCACTTTAGTTACTACAATTTGATTCAAACAGTAAATTTGGATAATCACACACAGGAAAGATGGGCGACTTTAATAACAAAAATAATACAACAATGACAAGCGTCGCAGCAAGCGGTGCGCTTAACGGTACAACTAAGGGCAAGAAACGTCCTGGAGGGGGACCAGGAACCCAAGCCATAAGAAAATTGCAAACTCAGACACCATCTGGGTTTATGGTATTTACTGTAAAGCACGCGCAATACATGTACATTCAATTCAACCAACATTTGTCAAAGGTGGAACACAGGATCAGACTCTTCGTTGGGGATGAGTCACCGACCCTGTGGAAGAAAACATGTGAGGCACAGCCCTCACTTTTCCCTCATGCGGTGTACATAGCCACCAACAACATAGGCTGCAGCTGGATTGATATTGGTTTTGAAACAGCCAATGAAGCCGATGCTGCAGCAAAAATCTGCGTGGAAATTGCCCTCCCTGAGGGCAAAAAATTGTGTGCACCGTGTGCACCAGATGGAACAAAGCAAAAACTTTGTTCATCTCCTTTGACTCGCTCCCCACCAACCTTCCTCATAAGGTAATCAAGGAGGAGCTCTGCAAAGGTCTTGTGGCCTACGGAAAAATCCAACAACTCAAATTACAGCGATTTTACTTAATTCCTGACCTGTGCATGGGCAAAGCTATCGCTGTTATCAACCCCTTCCCAGAAGTGGAAGAGGATTTATCCAGAATTCCGCGCGCAACAAAATTTCACTTCGCAGATGGGGGCCAGTTGTTTGCATTCTGAGTTACACTGGAATGCGCACCACCCATTTGCAACCACTGTTGCTCACTGGGCCACAAGGAACATGCATGCCCTGTAAAAGAGGGCTTAATGGAAAATGATTTTTGTGAAGAAGCTATGAACGAAAATAATGAAAACTTTGCCAAAATGATTGATGGCCACCACCCATTCCGCTGTGGTGAAGATGGACTATACTCCATTTGGACCCAGTTACAAGTAAACAGCGTAAATCAGCACAAAAATCCCGCAAGAGAGCAGCAGCTGAAGCGGCGGCACATACGGAATCCGCCATTAACTATGGACAAATTCAGGAGGATATTTCAGATATTCACCGAACCAACCATTAGGAACAATATGCTCAAGTTGAAAATTTTCACAGTAACCAGACTGAGCCACAAAGCGTCATCAGTCATACACATACTGAGGAACAATGTAACCGCAATTTGGGTGAAAATGCGGTGCACAATGCAACAAAGTTGAACTAAAAAATATAAAATCTAATCAACAACCCGCATCAAATCAACATGAGACCTGTGCAGGAAAAGTTGACTAAAATGCAAAAAACCATAAATCCCTTGAATCATTGGGTCAGATCAAAAGAACCAACAATGGCGGTAAAAGACAAGGAGTACAGACGTGGAGCATGGCCAAAATGAGCCGTGGTGGGATAAGGCCAGAGGGTCCTCCAACTGTTCCTGAGGCGCCGCAGGCACCTCAGTGACAATAGGGACGTTAAATATTGTGGGAGCCAGGGCTCATACGTCCCAAGCCAAAAAGACGGCATTCCTGTGAAAACATCTTGTAGACATCTTGGCCATCCAAGAAACCCACTGCCTACAAGGGGAAGAAGAATCCTGGTCAACCAGGGTCGCACCATCACAATCAGTATGGGTGTCTCACTGTGGGGTGATAGTCCAAAACAACAAAAAATTTAAAATTACAAATTCATCATCACACTTGCACAGTCAAGTCCTGGTAGCAACAATCACATGCCAAGATCAAATAATTTTGTTAGCATGTATCTACGCACCATGCACTGCAACTGAGAAAAAAATTTGAAAAAAATTTCTACCCTCACCCTCCCACCAGATATCATCATGTTAGGCGATTTCAACTGCTGGGATAACCCCAATACAGATCGATGGCCTAATCCCAGGGGATACCCACCTGGACACATTGAATATCGCACAATGAAGGCATCTCTTGGCTTACAGGATGCTCTTCCTCCCAATTCGCCAATCCTTTTCCATATGACAAGACCCAACATACGTGAGGGACTGCTCATATCAATGAGTTGTATTGACCACATACTCATCCCACAATCCCACCACTCAAGAATCTCCAAATTTACAACAAAAAAGATCAATTTTTCTGATCACCAATTAGTTATGGTGCAGTTAGCGCAAATCTAATCCCACACACAGGTGTCACCTTGGAGTAAGCTTCACCCAGAAAATATAAGATTGCCTGAGATATCTGACTGGGTTGAAAACAAGGCTACAAACCCAGAATTCACAGCCCCATTCACTTCGGATCCCATCAGAACATGGGAAAATTTCAAGAAAGATTTAATCAACAAAACTAACATATTGCATCACGTAAGTACACCGCGGACACAGCCACAATCAAGCGTACCTTGGCAGAACTAGATTACCTGGAAATAAATACTCCGAGATCTGGCTATAGCCCTAATTGGGGACGCAAATGGGCAGAAATTTCAGCCTGACTTAACAATCTCATCTTTGAACACCAACACAGAATCAAAATTATTGAACAAAGGTAAGTTCATTAAGGAAGGCGAAACCTGTTTGACATACTTTTTCTGCCAATTCCACTCCCATGGAAACCAGCTCATGTGCACACAGGTCCGCAAGACCAACAGCACCATGGCAACTGACCCTGAGGAGGTCAAGGTGGAAGTACACCGCTATTAAACTGAATTATATCGCGATATGCCAACAGATCCACAAAAAATTATAGAATTCATTCAAACTGTCAAGATACAAAGTACACCACCAAATTACATATACTATCCCTTATTACATGGGAGGAGCTTTGGGAAACAATTCGCGGTGCACCACGTAGGAAATGCCCAGGGCCTGATGGGATACCCTACGAATTTTAAAAAAATATTTTCAGCAAATCGCCCCCCTCCTATTGGCGTCAATGAACCAGAGTTTGTTGGAAACACGCCTATTACCAGGAGGCCATGAATCCTACGTTATAACCTTGTATAAAAAGGGTGACAAGTTGGACCTGGCCAACTGGCGCCCAATTGCACTCTCCAACACTGACACAAAAATTCTAACAAAAATTCTAGCAGCTAAATTAGGTGCAATTGCATCTGACGTCCTATCACCCAACCAGTTTGGGTTTATACCAGGGCGTTCAATCTGGAACAACATACACCTTGTTGCAAACATTTGCCAATCCAAAGCTTCTTGTGCCCTCGTCTTATTGGATCAGGAAAAGGCGTATGACCCTGTTAGCTGGCCATACCTCAAAGTATATCTACATGCCTTCAAACTCCCACCAAGGTTCATAAAATGGGTGATGCTCATAACAGAATCTGCAACCATGGCTGTATGCGGCCCTGGATTCCTAACAAACAATATCAAACCACACAGAGGGCTCAAACAAGGGGATCCCCTCAGCCCACTGCTATACAATTTCAGCTTTGACCCACTCCTCCGAGAAACTGACTCACATCTCATGGGGATAACCGCACAAGGACAACCAACAGTCAAGATACTGGCCTTTGCAGATGACTGCGTAGCAGGTATAGCAAACAATGAAGATGCCCAACAGCTGGAACACACTCTAGAGGAATACTCCAAGGTGAGCAATGCATCGCTCAACAAAAGGAAGACAGAAATCATCCTCTTAGGCAGATACACAAACAATTGAGCCACAACATTAGATACTCATACCAACACATGAAGAAAACCCAAACATTTTACCCTTTGCATCACCTCCCACCGCCACTCCTGTCCAACACCTTAGAATTTGGCTAGAATTAGGGGATATGCTAATGAGACAATGGAAAGTAACCTGTTACAACGGGTATCCAAACGCGTCGCCACCCTCAAGGGAAGAACCCCAGGATTAACAGGACGAGTTACAGTTGCTAACTCGCTCATCCTCCCAATACTGTGGTACCAGGCCCACGTGATAGCCTTCACACCTACCTCTATAACTTCAATCCGCGCGCTTATCCAGGGCTGGCTGTGGCCCAGCTCTCACCCTCCTATACGGATGGAAACACAATTTGGCCCACGCTAGAGCAGAGGCATGGGACTAATAGATTTCGAGAGCCTCGCCAATCATATCCTAGGTACCTGGATAAAGGAAGACCTTGTTCCAGACCTCCCGCAACAACATTGGTCCAGAGCAGCAAGGACTAACTTTGCACAGGCGCTCAAATTAACCAACCCACATAGTCCATCCAGACTACTTTCATACCTTGCCAAGCACCCTACTGCAACAGGTCCACATGGAACCTCCCCTCATTTCAAACATATCCTTCAAACTATCTGCCATATGGGATGGACCATAGAGAACATGGGTACTATACAGGGAAGGGGATGACCCAGCCCCCAATTCAAATTAAGAAACCCAGAAAACCACCCCCAGAGGGATATGCTTGCAACAACCCCAAGCATAGCTAGGATAGAATACCTAGATATGCTGGACATTCCCTATGATTTAACCACACAGAAAGCAATGTGGAAAATAACACACCACCCACTCCTACAACCAAGGATAAGAGCAAATGCCTGGCGCTGTTTGAAAAGGACCTATAGGATGGTGGATCACTCCAACTCCCTCCACAAAACATGTGCATTATGTGGAGGGGAGGGATCCCTACATCACTGCCTAGAAACATGCCCCCCAACCAAAGCTATATGGCAGAAAGTCGCACGCCTGCTCAAGATTCAAAATGAACAGGAATTTTTGATATCAAAGAGTATCTTCATGCTCCAGATCGAGTCACCAATCTCATCTACCCTCCGCTCAGTAATAATACCCATTGCAATGTGGACAATACACACAATTGCATTAGATGCGAACAAGGGCACGGTCCCAACCATTCATGGGATTATTAACAGAATTCATGTCCATTTACTAGAGCACTTCTAAGACTGGCTCTATGGATATATGAGACCAAGACAAAAAGCGCTCATAGAATCATGGTTTTCACTCTGGTTCCTCCACACAGACCCTTTCCTTCACACCTGCTCCATAGCAGAGGAAACCCCCCTCTGAGTAGTGCACCAACCCCCCATACCTGGCAGTCCCGCTGGCAATAGGGGTAACTTGAGTACCCTGTGGTGCCCAATTTTTATATTTCTTAGTTATTCTCTTAGTTTCACATATTTATGGTAATGTCTGTCCCCTGGTCAGCTTACCTCTGTTAAATATAAATAAATTCAATAGATAATGGTATGAAGACTAATATCTGTAGTTGACTAGTTCACTAGGATTAGGTCCAACGCTTGACAGTATTCCTCCTTGTTAAACTTAAGATGTATTCAATAGGGATTCGTTCCAATATACAGCCTAACTTGATTTATGCTCAGATCCTTATTTATGGCTTCTCTCAGGTGACACACAGTTGGCAGCAATTAACAATTCAGCTCTACTTTACTTCTCAGGATCCTCCATCCTTACTTTTTATCCTAAAGAGTCTCCAATTAAAGCACACAGCAATAATTTCTTGAAGAATAATAGAACTAATAATGAATTCTGGTAAAGTGATTCTTATTAAGTGAATTCTTAATGGAATTTATAGTGGGAATTTTGCACCCAACCCTCAATTGGCACCTCAAAATGAAACGGCAGTCATTGCCATTGAATTACCCTTCATTGTCTCATCAGCGATGGTATTACCCACCCTGGCTAGGATTCCATCATTGGAAATCCTTGAGATTTAAAATGGAAAGAGTCAGAAAACGTTTCCCTAACGTTTTACTTTTTTTCCCAGCGAACCAACAATATTTTGTAAGCGAGCTACTTTGGTAATGGGACTTGTTACTCATTAAGGCAGGTCACAAACCAACTTATTGATTTGTTAGTTGCAGGTGGCATCACTCGCCTCATAACTTGATCCTTAAATTCCCAATCAGATGGTGATGAAACTTGACTGATCCCAATCAATACACCTGATAGTTAATCATTGATCAACTATTAGATGCCCCAATTTCATCAGCAACTCAGCCAGATGAGATCTTAAGCATTCACCCAGATTGATCCTCAACAGATCTGAACCAGGTAAATTACCTAAAATTCCCCAAACATTGTTAACCTGAAATTGGAGTCAACCAATATCCAATTTACTTAGCTATAGGGAATTATCCCCTAGCAACCCCTGGTAATCTAGTCAGAAGGGAATGTGGGCAAAATTCCCAACAAAAGTTCATTTGACTGTCGCCAAAGTCCAAACATGTGCTTAAAGCTGAAAATTAGTGGAGAGGTTGAAAAACAAAACATAAAGGGAATATAGACTACATTATTGTATTAGAAAGCGTCAAAGTTTATAGGGCGCGTAGGGAAATGGTGCCTCAGGGACCTTCATGGTCTCATTGTCAGTCGAAAAGCAAGTAAGATTTAGAGCGTCCTTCCAGCCTAGGTGCCAAAGCGCCCAGACGGCAGACCAGAATGCCAAAGGTACTGCTGCTGGTGTGACGGATATGGAACTGGTAAGAAATTTCCCCAATATCTGCCAGTAAGGCAGAATCTCTTACAGGCACATAAGTGAATATCAGATGAGTATGGCCATTAACCCCGTGGGGAGTGTGAGGGTCAGCGGAATGAGTGGCTTATCTTTTTAACATAAAACTGTATTTTTAGGAAGGTTTTTAATAAAAATTTAGTAAAGAAAAATCAACCAACAGTTTTCTCAGTGTGATGCAACTGATTAAGTAGTGGTCAATTTAGAGGGGAAACAAGCCAGGATTGGGTCCTGCAAGTTTGACCTAACTGGCAAATTGTTTGAAAATGGGGAACAGATAATTCAACTGGAAAAAGACACTGAAGAATTCATCAGTAGGCCGAGTCACTGTTGGTTCAATTTCAAACAACTGAACCGAGGCTTGACTGCATTTCCAACGGTTGGTGCAAAAGCGTTTAGCCTGACAAGCAGCAGGAATCTCCCAAGGCCACCCCACATAAGGGTGGGCCCATTTGGTTGGGAACAGGTTCGGGATGTTCAACCCGCCCATGCTTGGTCGCTGGGCCATTCGTTTGGTCAGTAGCATTACATCAGGTGCAATGGCCAATTTGCCAGTGGATAGCTTTAAACCCTTATCGATGGTGTCCAATGCTGTTACCTGCTCATCAGGGATGATCCCTGATGGTTTTGGGAGGGGGTGATTTTTTCAATTGTCACTTAAAAAAATTGCAACTGTTGGGCATTCTGGCAGATAGATTGGTCTTCATACCTTTTCGACCATTTTAAATCTGAGCATTGGGCTGATTGCTGCTTGGATTAGTTCCAATTGAATTCATTTTAGTGATCTCAGCACAAAATTCACTGATTGCCCATAGCAGTTCTGCCAAGGTGAGTGTGGGTACTGGAAGCGGGATCTGAAGCAGAAGAGCAGTTATCCAGTGCTCGTCTACCACATGAGTGAGATCGCCCTGAGTAATGAAATTTAAAGCCATCCTCTTTGGTGCCTTCTTGCTCAGGAATGGGAAAATGGACTGATCAATGCCCATAGGACATTCCCCGGGACTTACATTACCCTTTCCTTTTTCCAAGGGAAAAATCCCACCACCAGGAAACTGTACAAGAGCCACATTCTTGTGCGCCTTGGGTAACTTAATCGAAATTACCATCGCAGGTTTTTGGGAAGGGCGGGGAGCCTTGGGGTGGGTTACAATGAAACGTTTTGATCAATTCCATACAGTTCACACAATTGCGTGCCTTGATCCAACTGTTCTCATAAGCTGGATAACCTTTCCAAGCCAAAAAATATTGAACAGATTGGCGGGACTTGCAGGATGCCAGGATGTTCTCCACCTCAGCCTCTTCTGCATCCTTGATGATGATTGGTTCAGGTTCTGCGGGGACCATCCCATGAAAGGTGACAGCTAGGAAACGTGGAAGATGGGATGCTGTTTCAGTGGGCAGAGAGCTTCAACTGGAATGCACCATTGCCCAAGACCTCTTCCACCAAATGGGGGCCAGAACACTTACTCGAAAATTTACAAGAAGGTGCTTGAATACATAATGGCGCGTATCAAGCATAACGTAGGAGCCCACTGTTATATTGTGACCCAGGAACTACTTATGATCCGCGAACCTCTTGTAGTCATCAATAGCTTTGGTGAGGTGTTCCCACACCAAGGATTGAGTTGAACTAATATGTTCAGCGTGATCCGCAGCAGCTTGGACCTCAGGCCGCAAGCAAGGTCTGACCAAAAATGAATGATTGTAACCCAACGTCGCTTTTTATGCAAAAATCTCGTAGATGCATGCATTCCATTGTTATAAGCAAATTGAGCGAGGGGGAGGTCGTTAGACCAGGTGTCCTGTGAATCCACAGCATAGCAACGCAGGAACTGTTCAAGGACTTAAATGACTCGCTCAGTCTGTCTATTGGACTGGGGATGGTACGCTGTAGAATGGCAGGGGGATATTTTTAGGATAGATAGGAGTTCACGCCAAAACTGCACTGTGAACTGTGAACCACAGTCGCTGATAATTTTTCTGTGGGAGACCAAACATTGAGAACACGTGATGCAAAAAAAGGCGGTCAGTCTCCTCCGACATAATCGCAGAATGGCATGGAATAAAGAGGGAAAATTTTGTGAAACAATCCGCCACCACCATCATCGCTGTGAACACATTAGAGCAGGGGAGTTTGACAATAAAGTCCACAAACACTGACGTCCATGGACCCTCCGGCTGCTGTAAGGGGTGTAAAAGACCGTTTCTACTGGAGCGGTCTGACTTGGCCCTGGCACAAGTAATACAATTGACGATCCAGGCTAGAACTTCTTTTGTCAAACCCACCCAATTGTAGGTCCATTTGATCAAATCAATACATTTCTTAGTACCAGGATGACCAACTGTGGGGGGATCATGATGTTCATGGAATACCTTGGTTCAGAAGGAGGAAGGAACCCAAACGCGAGACTTAAAATAATTAAGACTGTTGAATCTCAGCTATTTGGTATGTACCCACTAGAGGGTTTTTTATACAGGGTTTCCTCCATTGAACAATTAGAATGGTCAATATGATGATCACTGGTTCCTCAATAAACTTTTAACCACTTAATCTTATAATAAACATGGGAGCAATTTCCCAATTACTTCTTTATTAAAATATATCTCCAGCGGATCCTTCCTTTGTCCGCTCTCTTCCTCTTTCTTCTTTCTTCACTTAATCCAAGACAACCCCTCCAGTCCCCTCATTTCACTGATATCCCAGCAGCCTCTGCCAGTACCGGCTCTTCTGCTTAGTTTATTCATGTCGCCATCTTTTCATTATTTTCAGCGTATTATTCTTAAACTAATTATCGCCTTGATTTGAGGAGATCCAAAACCCTTTTGTCAAATGTCGACATTGCCTTATTGCCCTATTTTGAAGGCAACCTGATAAGACCCATTATGACCCATTATCTCCTTATCCTAAAGTGACCAATCCCTTATAGCTCTGAATCATCCTCGGCGGAATCTTCCCATTGATCCTTCAGAGGAATTCCTCCACTGATCTACGTGTTCTTACAAGTGGCTTGTCATCCAGTCATATATCTTCTCAACAAAGACCCTCCTTCAATGCGTATAGGGAGTGTTTATGCTTCTAAGTGAGATAACTGCTCAACCAGCTCCACGCCCTCAGGGCAGGCAATTTGACTGGCTAAGACCTGAGCAACTAATGGAGCGTCTGGGGCCATAGCAAAGGAAGAAATGACAGGGGGGACAATTGACAGGATTTAGGTGGTAGGAATCACAGTAATGAGATCCACTTCATCCGGATCCATGGAACAGTGGGGGGGCTGCAGCTGAGAAAATTGGGGAGTACATTGAGCACACCTTTTATGAATTTGTATTTGAAGGTAAAACTGCACAGGTCCCAATAGTTTTGGGCTTGCCAATGTTCCAATTTTTGAGGTTTTAAAAGTACAAAAGGGCCTGGTGATCCATACGGACCATTAATTCATGTTGGGCACCCTGTAACAGGTACCTCCAATGAGTTAAGGACCATGCAACGGCCTCCAACTCCTTGTCATAAATAGCCCAAGACTGCTCTGTAGAGGTGAACTTTTGGGAAAAGTAGGCGACTGGGAGTTCCAAGCCATCATGCTCCTGAGCAACACTGCCCCACGGCTGCTGATGTAGTGTCACATGCAATAATATACAGCTTGGTGGGATCTGCGTGTTTCAAAATGGGAGGGGATACAAACAGCTCTTTAATCAATTAAAATGCCTGTTGGCATTAGGCTGCCCAGCAAAACGGTGCGTTTTTCCCTGTAAGGGGGTGGAGTGGGGCAGCAAGCTGAGAAAGTGCTGGGGAGAACTTTTTTAAGAAATGATGGTTCCCAAGAGACTCCATAGTTGTCTCTGGGTAGTCAGGGTTGGCCATTCCCGGATAGTATCCAGCTTATTGTGAGGGATTTCATAACCATCTTTAAGGATGAGTTTTAAGTAAAAGGTAACCTCCTCCTTATAGAACTCACATTAGGAAGGTTTGGGAACAAGCCTGCCTTATGTAAGGCGGCCACAACTGCTTCCAGGTTAGTAGCGTGTTGTTCAGGAGTGGGGTAGTAAATCAGAATGTCATCAATGTATGCAACTGCACAGGTAAACTGGAGGTCACCCAGTACATTGTCAATCATACGTTGTTATGTAGTAGGAGCGTTCTTCAGCCCAAAGGGCATCGCACGGAATTGGAAAATGCCCTTTTTCGTCCATATTGCTGTTAACCATTCTTTCCCTTTCATTACCTGAATCTGATTGAATGCATTGACAAGATTTAACTTAGAAAACACCCGAGATTTGGCAATTGCTTGGCTTATCGTCTATTCTAAAGGCAGGGGTAGGGATCAGAAACTGTGATTTTATTTAAGTGTCCATAGTCCACACATGGGCGGAGAGAACCATCAGCTTTTTTAGCAAAGAAAATGGTAGATGCGACAGGAGAGGTCTCCTTGAACAACCACCCTTTTTCAACATATCATCCAACCAGGTGTTGAGCGCATCCTCCTCCTCTGCTGTGTGGGGATACAACGGGCAGTTGATATTCACCAACTACACCGTCGTACAAAAACCACAGTTAAATCTAGCGTTGGGAGGCAAATGATCCGCCTTTTCAGAATCAAAAATGCTTTGATAGCGCATAAAACTTTCTGAAGAAAATTGGATGGTATGCCTGTAGGGGAGATGAGGGACATGATAGAACTGCGACCTTGAGCTTTCTTGAGAGTGTCAATCAGGGGGAATTTACCCTCCAGTTGATCATTAGCAAATGACAGCATGTTAGACTCCAGGTGGATCTTGACATGTTGCCGGCGCCACCATCCCACTCCTAAGATCACTGGAAACACCAGTTTGGCATAGCAGAAAAGCAGTCGCAGAATCTGAACTGGTGTATTGAAAATGTGACTGGTCGATGTATCAGGTATGAGGTTTGGGAGGCTGACGACGCAACCATCACTGAGTGACCTGCATCCAGGGCAAGTTTCAATTGCTGGGCCAGTTCTACACTCAAAAAAATTTCCTGTAGCTCCAGTATCCAACTGGGCCTCAAAGGAGACGTGATGGGACACAACACTAATCTTTATTGGCACTAAGAAATAAGCGGAGTTCTCTTTATTGGTAGTTGTGGATGAATCCACTGGTACTGAAGAGATGTTAGTAAGTCAGGGGAAACCACTAGGCTTTTGTGGGGGGTAAACTCGTTGCAAGTCAAGATGTCAGATTCTACTGACATGGGCAGAATAGCCGCAGCAACTATGGGGTATGAGTTTGAAGTTTTGAATGAAACCGGACTATTATGGACAGAGAAAATCTTTTTCACAACATGGTTCAGTTTAAAAGGAGGGACCATTGCTGCGCCAATATATGCGAAAAGGGCGGAAATGGTTAAGAGTAATGGTTGGTCAATTATGTCAGGTGAACAGCATGTAAGAATTAGACCAGCCTGCCAGCCTAGGTGCCAAAGCCAGGATGGCAGACCAGAATGCCAAAGGCACTGCTGCTGGTGTGACGGATATGGAACTGGGAAAATTTTTTCGCAATATCTGCTTGTGAGCAAGAATCTCATAGAGGCACATAAGGGTATATCAGATGAGTATGGCCATTAACCCCGTGGGGAGTGTGAGGGTCAGCGGAATGAGTGGCTTATTTTTAAACATAAAAATGATTTTTTAGGAAGGTTTTTAATGGATTTACCTAGAAAAGAAAAATCAACCAATAATTTTCTCAGTGCGATGAAACTGATTGAATAGTAGTCAATTTAGAGGGGAAACAAGCCAGGATTGGGTCCTGCAAGTTTGACCTAACTGGAATGTTGTTTGGGAATGGGGAATAGATAATTTAACTGGAAACTGACATTGAAGAATTCATCAGTAGGCTGAGTCACTGTGGGTTCAACCTCAAACAACTGAACTGAGGCTTGACTGCATTTCTGATGGTTGGCGACAGCATTTAGCCCATAGAGCAGCAAAAATCCCAAGACCACCCCACATAGTGGTGGGCCCATTTGGTTGGGAACGGGTTTGGGACGTCCAACCCGCCCATGCTTAGTCGCTGGGCCATTTGTTTGGTCAGTAGCATTGCATCAGGCGCAATTCCTGATTTTCCAGTGGGGAGCTTTAAACCCTTATCGATGGTGTCCAATGCTGTTACCTGCTCATCAGAGATAATCCCTGATGATTTTGGGAGGGGGTGATTTTTTCAATTGTCACTTTAAAAGAATTGCAACTGTTGGGCATTCTGGCAGATAGATTGGTCTTCATACCTTTTCGACCATTTTAAATCTGAACATTGGGCTGATTCCTGCTTGGATTAGTTCCAATTGATTTCATTTCAGTGATCTCGGCGCAGATTTCACTGATTCCATGTAGCAGTTCTGCTGAGGTGAGTGTGGGTACTGGAAGTGGGATCCAAAGTGGGAGAGCTGTTACCCAGTGCTCATCTACCACAGGAGTGAGATCGCCCTGAGTAATTAGGGTACAGCCATCCTTTCTGGTGCCTTCTCTCTTGGGAATGGGAAAATGGCCCGATCAACGCCCAGAGGATGTTCCCAGGGACTTAAGCCCATGTGATCATGATCTTTTACTGCCTTATGTATTGACCTCCTGGGCAATGTCCTCATTGTACTATTCATCCTTGTGACCGCAGCAGTGGGGGCAGTGCCTCTTGTGATTTTGGAAGCAGGGACTGGATTATTGAGGGTGACTCCATCAATTCTCATACATGTGATGCTTCCTAATAAAATCTAGTTTCAGTGCCTTCAGGATGAGGTTCCGTTCAAGCTGGTTTGAGATTCAATTTTGTTAAGGCTCAATTTGGGAGCAGGGATTTTGCCTGAATGACTTTTCAAATCCCAACAATGCCCCACTTAAGATCCTGAAGTAGGGGAGTACAGGGCTGAAGGAACTAGCCATGCACTTGATTCACCACTATCCCCTGATTGACGCTAGCAATATAGTACTCAGAGTTCACCTAGTGAATAACTTTATAAGGTCCATGCCAAAGAATGTCAAGCTTATTCTGTCAACCTCCGAGTAAATGTTGATAGTAGAGAATAAGGTCATTATTTGAAAAGTAGGTAAAAGGGTCAGCTAACATTAAATCTGGATGTCTTTCTTCCAGTGATGGTGACAATGCCTTGCTTGACTAGGGCTTAAAGCCAGACAATTTCATCAGTAAAGGCTCTCTTAGTTAAATTGGAGTTTATAATAGCGGAAGTTTTTATATAAGTCTGAACGCTACTTGGTAGCCAGGAATCACGTCCATAAAGGGCTTCAAAGGGGGTATCTTGATGACTTGGTGGTAGCTTATTCTGTAAGAAATCAAAGCTTTGGGTAAATTATGATTCTTAGAGAGCAAGATTGGAGGCTTAATTTCCATAAAATAGAGACAAGGGTTCCATTAGCGCGTTCCACCGCTCCACTAGTGGATGGGTTGTAGAGGGCGGCGAAACTTTGTTGAGTGCCAAAAGCAAAGTGAGTTACTGGACTACCTGCAAAGGTAAAATTTAACCCATTGTCCAAAAAATAAAATTTGTGGGCATCCATGTTGGGTGAAAACGGATTAAATAAGGAAGAAGCCATGGCTTTTTCAATGGCAGCAGGGCCTAAAATTGCTTTGACATATGATCAGATGGTCCATGGTAAGGAGATATATTTATGACAAAGAAATCCAGTGGGAAGAGGGACTATTACATCGATGCTAATGATGCTGAAGGGTCCTGTCCTGGAAATGATTGATTGTTGATATCAAGAACTGGCTTGGTATTGGGATTGGAAAGTCATACAGACCTCTAAGACCTCTTGGATGGCTTCCATTATTCAGTCTTTTAACATCGTGATTTCAACTATTTGTGAGTCTTCTTAACTGCCCCATTTTTTAATGGTAGTATGGCCCTCTAGGATAACGCCAGTTTGGATAGAATTGCAAAAATAAGGAAATCTTTTATTATTGACCCTCTTGTAGATAAGTCCATCCTTGATTTTGTTTCTCAGGGCATCTTTCCGAGTTCAGCTTGGATCTCAGGAGTTTCTAACTCTCAATACTAAAGTAGACCAATCAGGTCATACATTCATTCCTCCTTGGGGGTCAGAGCAGCTTGCCTCAGCATCCTAGAGAGGCCGTTGGCGTTTTTGTGAATTGCGGCTGCATGACAAACAATGGTGAAACCATAGCTCTGCAGTTGTAAGGCTCATCTGGCTAAATGGCCATCCATGTCCTTCATCTGCTGGAGCCACCGGAGTGAGAATGATTGGTGATGATGGTAGAGTGGGTACCATAGAGATAGGGCCAAAAATGTTTGATGGATAGCAAGACAGCCAGGTATTACCTCTCAGTAAAGCTATAGTTCCTTTTAGCCTTACTCAGAGTCTTGCTAATATGTCACTGGGTGGTCGACCTGATTTTTGTCATGCTGGGCTAGGATAGCCCTTATGGCGACATCATTCACATCCGTGAACCATAAGAAGGGTTGGTCAAAACGTGGGTGGACTATATTGGTTTAGTACAAAGAACGGTCATCAATGTATTAAAATCCTTTTCTTGTAGAGGCTTCCACTCAAAGGTTGCTCTTCTGCAGGAGGTAAAATAGAGGCTTGTCTAGGTCAGCAAACCGAGGGATTAACTAACATTAATAGCCCAACATGCCTAGGAACACTTGCATACCCCTCAAGCTCTGGAGGCGTAACATCTTTTCTATGGCGTTGACTTTGTCTTTATGGTATGGATGCCATCTTTTAAAACTTTGTGTCCCAGAAACTCCATTTTTGACTGGAAGAAGGAGCACTTTGAAGGTTTAAGATATATAGAAGCCTTCTAGAGCCAATTGAAAACTTCCACAAGATGCTCAACGTGACCATGAAAAGTTCTTGAGAAGATGGTGATATCATCTATGTAGATGAGAACACACAATAGTTTCAGGTTCTTAAGGATCTAGTCCATTGCGCGTTGGAAATTGGCTTGCGCGTTATAGAGTCCCTGGGGCATCCTCAGGGGCTCAAATAGCCCTTCGTTGACTGAGTGTGCACTTGGCTCAATCTTCAGGGGTTAGCTCCACTTGCCAATATCCACTGACAAGGTCCATTGTGTAAGAGTACTGTGATCTGGCGAGAACTAGGAGGTAGTCATCACTTTGGGGCAGAGGATAACAGTCCTTCTTGGTGATTGAGTTGATCCATCAATGGTTCTTTAACACCAAGTGGCTTCCATCCATCTTTTAAACCAGCAATAGAGGAGAGGCCCAAGGGCTGCGTGAGGTTACTAGTGTTCTGGCATTGAGTAATTATCTGAGCTCCACTGCCATCTAGGCTTCTTCAACCTTGCTCTTTTAGTAAGATTGGGACCAGTGGGAGGAGCTTCCCAGTTTCCACATGATTTAGGACCCCATTCATTCTCCTGAATTCATAGATCAAGGCCGAAAATAGGTCTGAATACCCCTCCAACAATAATTGAACTTTGCGCTGTTGGTCTTTAGTGGTTTCCTTCTGATACTGTTTCAACCAGGGCCACTGACTAAAGTTTTCCAACATAAAGTCCCTTAGGCTCCCAAAACTATGGACATTATTGACAGCCTCCACTGGTAGGAGGCGGACATAGATGGCGAGACTGTTTGGGCCTAATATCTTGAATTTGTTGGTAATTTTAGTCAACAACAAAGATATAGATCTGGTATAAGTGGATCTAAATTCCCTGGGCAGTTTAGCACCTTCTTAGCAGATAGGTTGTCTATGCCACAGATTTCCAGCTGGTATCCGAAGGGCATGTTAACATGGACCCTGGTGTTGGCAATTACTTGGGCTTTTAGAGATATAGTGGTCTCTCTAGTTAAGTAGAATGGCATGCTTTTTGTCCATCAACATCGGGGGGCAATCAATCATGAGATCCCCTTATATGATATTCGAGCTGATAGATTCAACCCTCATTATCCAGTAGGCAGGCTTAGGCCTTAACTCCATCTTAGAGTTGCGGGAGGTTTCAAAGACCAGGGGTACCCAATGCCCTAGTAGGGATAGAAATCCGTCATTGTAATGGACTACTGATGAGTAGTCTTAAAGGAAATGAGTTTAAGAAGTAGGTCATAGCTAGGGTTATCTAGCCTGACAGCGGGTGCATTTACAAAGAGCTTCCTGAAATGAACAGGTAGGGAAGAATAGGCCCCTATATATTGAGTACATTGAGGGACAGCTGATGTACTCCATATAGTGTGGCAAGTCTGGATAGATCTTGATGCGCTTCATCAACTTGGGTGATATAACGTTCATGGGGGATCCACAATCAACTATAATGAGGACCAGAGTCTTATGAACTCAAAATACAACATGAGATAACCAGACTCCCAAACTAGGGAGGTAATATGTGAAACATGGGAGAGTCATCAGAAGAAATGTAAGCAGTAACAAATTCTTTACAAACAATGGGTACCATACTTCTTCTCCAGGTATGATAGCTCCAGGATCATTCAGGGTTATGGAGGATCCTTGAGGCGTGATTGGATTTCAGCATGGAGCGCTACGTCTTTCATGATGACGGCCCTTTTCTCGCCTCCTTGGCAAGTCGTTTACAGAAGGTATTGGCTCTGTGTTTGAAATTGTTGCAGTAGGGGCATTGAGGTAAGGATTCTTCTGGTTTTTGACCGCATGGACTCAAGGATGGTTGAAAGGGCCTAAATAGGTAGCCTTGAAGTGAAGGGTCGACTCAGAGATCTCGTTAATCACTTTCTTGTTTTCTTGTATTCATGCTTAAAAAGTATTTTGTCCAATCATATGCATTTAAACTTCAAAGTAGGATCATAACGCAGAGATGAATGTGGTGATAACTTCATCAAAAGAAACATGATTTTTAGTAACCAAAGGTTGTGCTTGAGTGTAGAAATAGCTGGCGAACTCCATGGGGATCTCCACTTTATTCAGGCGGATACCCATATATGCTTGTTTTTGATTGACCAGGGTTTTATTGCTGCTGAACTCTTGGATCAAGGCTGTATGGCCTGTTCCCCAGATTTTCACTCCTTCAAATGGGGAGTCATGATCTCCTGGGCGGTGCTGTTGAGGCAGGAGTGGATATGCTTCACTTTCTTCCATTTGTTGGCCTCCTCCATAGAACTCTTATATGCGCACAGGAAGGAGGCGATGCTTTTTATTGTCCAGGGGTGAACCTTTATTTAAAGCTAGTATAATTTAGTTACAAGAGGAGTGGAGATGAGGTTAATGCTAGGAATGGGTGCAGGCTCAGAGATCTTGGTCTCCACATAGTTGCAGGGGACCTGCTGGTCCAACTGCCATCTTAGGCCCTTGAGGCCCTCTTGGATATCATCCCGGTTTTTTTGAGGGAGAATACGGAATCCTTAAGCGCGGCTTGCTCTTTCAGGGATTAAATGTCAGCGCCCTGAAAGAGAAGCTGACTCCCAAATGGTGCTCAAACAGATCTCAAACCCTTGGAAAGTTTGTTTGAGCAGAGAGATGTGGCTATCAGTAAGCTTGTGAAGGCGATGAAGTTGTCCATTTCATCTGACAATACCTCAATGGAACCCTAGTATCAATGGGGACCCATCTACTCGGAGTTCACATCCCAGAGCTACATTCTAAATTTAATTGTGTAAGGCAGCCAGAGCTTCTAACACATCCTTTCACCAAGGGTCTTCAGGGTCTCAAGGGTAGGTACCACAGGGCTTGAGGGCTGTTAAGTTTTCAGCTGATGTTGCAAGCTAAAATGGCTTAACAATGAATTTGAGAATAAATACTGCTTTTTATAATGGAACTTCTGCTCTTAATCAGGAAGTAGATTCCCCCAATAATCCTCAATAGATAGCCAAGTAACTCCAGTACGCTCACCATTCTTAAGTCTACTGGCAAAAACAATTATGAGACCCTCTGTCTTCATACAAAATTAGGAAATTATTTCTCTAATTGGGACTACTTCTCTAGCAGGTAACTAAGTACTTCTCTTCAGGAAGTATAAATGCACACAACTATCTAATATAGATGTAACAGCAATGATACAAATATTAGACAGATGACAGATGGACAATAATAATTAATAAACTAAGTGACAGTAGTTATTAATGATCAATATTTAAATGATAAGGGGGGTGGAAGGTGAGTCAGTAAGGGCGTACAGCTACCAACCTGAAGGTTGCAGGTTCAATTCTCACCCTTCACGCATCGATCGGGTACCAGCCAAAGGAATCTATTGGCAGTTAGTAGGTCTCATAAAATGAAAACCTTACCCATGACGTAACCAGAAAAATTTGAGTCCCAATCTGGAGGTGGAAAAACTTTCTTTGACAGAGTTGACCCTGTATAGGTTTCATGTCATTTCTTTCTTTTGGTAATGCCTGTCCCCTGGTCGGCCTGCATCAGTTAAATAAAATAGTAAATGATAAATGATGATGTTTTATTAATTGGCCAGGTGCTGGTATTATATACCTCCCAGGCATCTCCTGGCCAAACTCATCTACTAGATGAGTTCATTCATATTATGCTAATCCTCTTCTGGTCATGGCAATAATCATGAAATATCCTCAAGTCAATTCAGCCCATGAATTGACTAAGAATAACAATCATTTCATCCCAATTGAAGGCAATTTCACTCTCATAATCAGGACGATTTTGGTTGCAAACTCAACATCAAAATCTTCCCAATTAGAGCTATGTCATAACTCAACAAATAACAATAAATGGGGATTAAAATATATGAATGATAAAAGATGATACACCCCTAATTGGGATGTTGGCAGGGCTCTCAATAGCACTAAGTATGCCCTTGATTGGGACATCTATGTTTAAGTTCTTAATAAATTGATTTTATCAATTGAACCCAAAATTCTGCCTTAGTGCATAAAGATTAGTGCACTAATTTAGGAGGTGCAATTTAGTTAATGCCGTGATACCACTTTGCACCCAAGCGGACCCATAATCAGCCATAATATGATTATATCATAGCAATTATTAGCTACGATAATCAGGTTACTTCAGATGCAATTAGAGCGGTTATGGGGTGAATCTGATTTATCATATTATGCAGATGAATTAGGAAGGATTAAAGGATCCCTCAAAGGGGGTAATCTATCAGCATTGATGGTTTTCAAAGGGTTTTTTTGAGTCAACCATCAAAATCTAACAAGGGCTCTCAAGGTTCATGTGGCCTTCAGGTCCTTCACTCCCTGAGGTTTAACCACGAGAGGCTAGCTCCCAATAGTGTTGTTGCAGGGTTCATACCAGATCTTCAACTTGGTGGAGGTGCTGGTTCCAAGCAGCCTTGAGGAGCTGTATATTTTGACGCAGTTTGACAACAAGATAGCCAGAGATACCACTATCCAACACCATAATTTGTTCTTGGGTTTTGTTGATTAATCATCAGCTATCAATAATGGCCTCACAGTTGTCATGGACAAAGGAGGAGGCCACATTGTAAAAATTATAGATAATGCAGTTTAAGAATTGAGTAAGACCCAGTTGTTGGGAGACTTCATGATGGTGCAACCCAACTAACTGGAGGTGGTGTTGAATAGCCAGGTGAGAAGATTTAAAGGTAGAGTTTGGTTTCCAGGGTAAGTTATCCCGCTGGTAGCTGGGCCGAGGTATAAAGATTCCACATGGTACATGGCATGGAAGAGGCATGGGAGCAGCTGAAGTGTGAACCATGGAGTAAATACCATTTATTAACTGTTATAAATGTCGTTAAGGTTCTTATAATGAAGTTGATACTGATTTCCGTCAAATGAGGAATGGAGAACTAAAACTAGTCAAATTCTAGATTCTCAGGTTGCATGGGCAGCACTCTATAGTGTGAGGTACTTTCATTGCGACGCTTCTCAACTGATCAGCAGATTAATCTTCGTGACTTCTAGTATTTTCCTTTATTTGTTATAGACGTTTTCACTTAGGAAATCTCAGAGCCCCCCTGTAGTGAGCACCATTTCTCTTGGCGTATCAGTTGTCTTGACTGTCGCCAAAGTCCAAAAAAGGTTTTAAATCGAAAAATAGTGGAGAGGTCAAAAAATTGAAAGATGGAGGTAATATAGACTATTTATTGTGTTGGAAAGCGTTGTTGATTTTAGGGTGCATGGGAATAAGGTGTCTCAAAGACCTTCAAGACCCATGAGATCAGGATCTTTTACTGCCTTTCTGATTGGCTGCCTGGATGGTACCCTCATTGTACTGCATCATCCTCATGGCTGCAGCGGTGGAGGCAGGCCTCTCATAATTTGGAACCTGGGACAGGAATCATGAAGATGATTATATCAATTCTCATATATGTGTTGCTTCCTGATCAAATCTAGTTTTGGTGCCTTCAGGATATGGTCCAATTCATGCTGTTTCAGGAGTCAATTTGTCGAGGCTCAATTCAGGAGCAGGCAAATTGGCATGCTTGCTATCTTGAATCCCAATAGTGTATTAAACAACTTAAATTGCAGTTAATCAATATAATAGCCAGTTGGTTCAGGTATTGATGGGTACAAAACACCAATTATGGTTCTATGGCAAAATACAAAATCAGCGGTGATGTTGCTCTTCATCCAGATAGTAGTTAAAATGGAGTTTTCCTTGTCATCATATGATGACTGATATTGTAGGAAAAAGTAGCTGGACTTAAGTAAGTTCCTAAGGTGGAAGTTTTCCATGCATTAATTTTATTAGCATCGTAAATAGCATTCTGTTGACTAGTTCTACCATTCCATTTGTTTCTGGATGATATGGAACAGATACTACTCCTTCGATTCCCATCATTCATTCAGCCTTAAGATTACCTAGGAGGTGAAATCAGTTCTATTTTCACTCAACTAAACTTGCGGGCATCCATGCTGGTACACCACTTGATCTAGGATGAATCTCTCCATGGTTGTGGCATCCTCTTTGTTCAAGGCTTATGTTTCTACCCATATAGTCAGATGGTCTATTGCCACTATGATGTACTTCTCTCCTCCTGTATGATACTCAGGGGTCCCATCAGATCTATTGAAACATGTGCCCTGGATCTCAGGGCGTACTAGCTGATATGCTTTTATATTCTTATAAGCCTTTTTGAGTTTCCATTCCTTGCAACATGCCAGGTAGTCAGGAGTCATATTAGTTGATCAATTCCCAATGTAATACTAGAAAACATGATTCATGTATTCTCTTAGGCCACCATGGCTGACATCTTTATGTGCGTCTCAGATAATTTTCACTTGTTATGTCGGCTTTAAAAATAAAAACACTTTTTTCGTCAATTATCTTTGTATAATTGTCCATTTTACATCTTGGTGCTTTCCATTAATTTCTTAGCACAGCTTTAATTTTCCTGGCTCATCCCCAATATTTCCTTCAATCATCCTCTATAATAACACATCTGCTTGATGATATACCACTTGGATATCAGGAAGTTTTGACAATTTGTCAGCATATTAGTATGATGCTCCAGCTTAATGTTTTATCTCAAAATTGTAAGCTTGGAATTTTAAAGCCCATCAAGCCAGTCGCCCCTCTGGTTCCTTCAGGTTATAGCCAACATAAAGATGAGTGGTCTATCAACACTTAAAGAGTAACAGGGCTATACACTCAGAATTGCTTATATGAATAAATCACCATGAGGCATTTGTACTCCATCATAATGTAATTTCTTTCTGCTGGTATTAGTGTTCTTCTAAAATAGCCACCAGATGTTCTTTCCCATCATCATCCATGTTGTGATTATGTATGACTGGATTATAAGCCCTAAGTCATTACGGCGGAAGGAATAGATCTGTTGAACATGATTATGAGTTACAATTATTTGAGCTCCTTAAGATGAGGCGATATTGGGTTGGGAAGGATATATTGTATCGCCTCCAAATCAGGTGATAAGGTGATTTTAAAAACAATGAATAATGCAATGTTGACATATGATAAATAATGAGTGGATCGCCTTGATTCAAAGTTATAATGAATCTAATAAATATTGAATTCTGCTGGAATTAAAAAGAATATGGTGGAATGAATAGTCTAAGCAAAGGGTCGGTATTGACTGAGGTTGTTGAGATATCAGTGGGACGAGAAGATTGAAAAAAGTTGAGTTTGTTAGTAGTTTAGGGTGAGCGGAACAGTGAAGATCTGCTATATATGTTAAATTATATAAATTGTGTCTTTAAGAAAAAGCTCCACATTTATTAAAGTTTAAGTTGGCTTGAGGACAACAATGATCATATCGTCATACCTATTGCTCAGTAGGCTTAACCCTGTGCAAAAACCACCTTTGGCATATCTCCATTATACCACCAAAATTTATAACACTGGTGCTCACTACAGGGGGCCCATTGATCAATCACAAACAAGTTAAAATTCTTCAGTCACTGACCATGTCATATCCAGATTGCTATGACAGGGGATCTTCATAACACCACCCCAGTGGAATATGTGGATCTCAAACTTGCCTTGGACGCTGTGCTCAAAAGGCAGGAGGTGCTTTTGTGGGAAGTTTTACTAATAAGCTGCCTCCATTTGATCGCAATGGGAATAAAATGGGTTCCTTAAGCAATTTAAGTTTTCAACGGAAGAAGCCTCAGAATGACATAAAGCAAAACTGTTAGTGTCCACCTTAGATATTGATAGTGCTGAGCAAGTTATTTGTTACCTTTCAAACAATTTTGTTTCACATCAAGAATAAAGGATACTGTGCTGTGGTTATTGGAGGACCCAAAAAGATGTCACAGTGGAAGGCTGAGTTCCTAGCCATTGGGTTTCATCATGAGACCCTTACCACATTTGCTGATCAGTTTATGGCAGAAGCCCACATGTTAATCAGGTCAGGATTTTATCTAAATTCTATATGTACATTGCAATGACCTCCACGGTGAAGCCATATCTTGAGTTTATAATGTCATGACCCCAATGTTGGATGACAACATCCCTGCTTAAGATCGTTCAGTTTTTGCTCTGGCTATATTTAATCTTCCCTCCACACAATACAGAGTGGAAGCATACCATTGCCTTCATCAAATCTTCTTCTTTTTAGAAATTAGACTGTTTGTTTCAGATTCTGCCAAGTAACCCTTAGCAGTACAACTTTCGCCCTGGACCTGCTTATTACTAACTGCTCAACTACCAACTTGGCATAATTACGCATATCGCCCATGATCAAATTATTGGTGAGGCCCATCTTACAATTTTCAAGGATGCAGACCCTACAGGGTTATTTGTTTTGAATCTCGCCACCCTGGGAATCTGGCAAGAGTTTTCCTCAATTGTTGGATCCATCATGTACAGGAGGAAAATTACTATCAGGGAAAAGGCAGAGCAGAGTTGAGATGGGACTCTCTACCTCCGCCATCCCAATCCCAAACGTCCCAACTGAACCTGTAGTAGTCTATTCAGCAGAAGTCCCTCCGTATGAAGATGTGTTTTTGTATCAGCAGTTGGTTGGAGAAGTGAATATATTAACATGAAGGCAAGCCAAATCTATGGTGGCAGAAGAATCTCCAATGCAGCCCAAGCTGTACGCTTGTCTAATGTTCAACCTAGTTCCCTGACATGTGGGACCCATCCACAGATGCACCATCCTTGCAAGGAGTAAGCGTTGCCCTTACAGTCAACACTATCTTCAAAGAATACCCTAAAGTCAGGGAAGGTATTGAGTGATTCATTGGGAATGGAGGGTCTATAAATGTCCATGCATTAAGCTGATTCGATTCATCATTCAGAATGTACATATTTTGATATTGTTATAGCCAAAACATGAGTCTGTGTGATAATAAACACAGGGGCCTCAATCAACATAGTTATACGAAGCTGGTGGCGAAGTTGACATTGAAGCTGAATGTAGAACACCAGATGGTATATGGAACTGCTGGAGCGAATATCATGGTCTTTGAGCGAGTGTACAGCGCATTACCTTTGTGGTTTGGGTCAATTGTTGTGGTAGCCCCAGCAATAGTGTTACCAAACAGTAATTACATTTTGTCAATTAAAACTACCTTTCTACGGCACTTTTGTGCTGTTTTGACATGACAGAGGAGACGTTCAAACTTTTGTGAGAGCGGATCCAAATTTATTTTACATCCAGCATAGTGCCAAAGGATCTGGTGCACATGGGATATATTAACCTTACATACCTTGACAGGTTGATCCTGGTTTGTTAACATCAACTGAAAAGTAAGACTAAGCCCTTCCCAGAAGATATACGAATGTCAAGGGTTACCTCTTTGAGTGCTGAGCCTATATTTATCCTTATAGACACCAAGTCATAGTGAACACTGAATTTGAGGTGAAGTGCCAGCCAGACTCTACAGGGAAGTCATTGGGCCTTACCAGCAATCACAGCTTGAGCCTCACGTGGCTCCAGGTATTACACTCCCAGGAAACGGGGAGATCAAGGTTTTTTTAGAAAATCTTGCAGCATAAACCAATGCAAATCCGCCAACATCAAATAGTGGCATATTTCACTCGATCCCTGTTGAGGAGGTCCTCCAGGTTTATGAGTTCAGGTCACTGGATGAATTTGGGTACTGACCACATTCACTTCCCATCATAATGATGGTGGCACCGTGCAAAAATTTGGTGAGGTTTATCAGAAGAAAAGCAGGATCAAGAAATATCTCAATTTGGAAAATATAAGGAGAATTTTGCTGCTGACAATCATAAGATAGGATGCGCTTGGGGGGTGGTCCATTGAGTAGACACTGGGGATCATCCCCCATCAGGTCTCGGCCAATCCACCAGTCTAGGGCAGCCAGGGAAGTAGTAACTGCTACGATTGGTAAGCTGCTTAAACAAGGGATGCCCAAAATATAAAAGAGTCCATGGGTTTCACCCATTTTAATTGTAAAAAAGAAGGACAGTACCAACCAGGTAGTAATAGACTACCAGAAGCTCAACAGCATTACCAAAAAGGACTCATACCCCTTGCTGCATATTGATAGTGCCTTGGATCAGTTTCAAGGAGCTCATTACTTCTCAGCGATATCTTTGATATCCAGTTATTGGCAAATTGAGTTGCCTGTGGTGGAACAGGAAAAATGCTCCATTATCACATACAAAGATCTTTTTCAACCAACTCAGATGCCTAAGGGCTCTGCAACGCCCCAGATACGTTCCAGAGAGCCACAGACACCATCTTCGGTGACCTGAAGTTGTTGTGCGTCCTTATATACATAAATGATATCAATTTTTTTCACGTAGGTTCTCCAATCACCTTACCCATCTGGAGGAGTTCTTCAGCCGGCTTGCCAAGGCCAACTTAAAATTAAGCCCCGTAAATGCCACTAATTTAAGGACTAACTTGAGAGCCTTGGTTTTGTGGTAGATGCGAGCAGACTGAAGCCCCAACTGGCCAAAGTAGAGGCTATCCAAAAGATGATTGTGCCAACTAGTAAGCGTGATATTTAAGTCTTTTTAGGGAAGGTCAGCTACTACCATTGTTTTATACCAAATTCAGTTGTATTGGAGGTCCACAGTTTGAGCTATTAAAGAAGGATGTAACGTTTGAATTGACAAAACGCTGTCAATGCTCCTTTGATAAACTTTGGATGGCGCTGATCAGTGCGCCGTGGCTGCACTATCCCAAATTCAATAAAGAGTTTATTGTCCATAAGGATGCCTCCCTTTCCGCCATTGGGGCGGTCCTATCCCAAAAAGATGATGAAGGGGAGGAGCACCCCGTTGCATAATGCAGTTGGAGCCTGAACTGCCATGAGCATAATTATACTGTGCCAAGTGGGAGTGCTTAGCGGTGATTTATGCATATAAGCAATTTAGAGTGTACTTGCAGGGGGTGAAGTTTAAAGTTTAACAGATCATGCTTCGTTACGCTGGTTGCAGAACCTCAAGGAGCCTGAAGGGTGTATAACCTGGCGGGCCCTCAAACTGCAGGCTTTTTGACTTCGAGATTCTCCACTGACCTGGAGCCAAAACACCAGAACGCTGATTGCTTGTTGAGGCTACCGACCCATTGCAATTACAGCAGATCTGAGCGACATCATGTATAATAAGATGCTCAGCGGAAAGTACAAAGATGAGCCACTGCAAGTCATGAAGGAGTTGAATGAAATGTGAGCCAATACCTTCCAGTGAAACGGTGAGTTGTACAAGAGAATCAGTGATTTGACAGTAAACTTCCCATGACCCTCGGCACAGCCTAACATTATCATGAGCGCACATAGGGAAGTCAGACATGGTGGTATGTGAAAGACATTGAAATTTTTTGCCCTCATTATAATCGGGAAAGCATGAACTTTGACATGCTGAAAACAATATCATGTTGTCACAAGTGCCAAGTAGAAAATCCATTCCGTCAGAAAATGTCCTACAGGGTAGTGAAACCACACTTTGCTTAACATACAGTATCCATTGATGTCTTTGGCCCTCTGCCAATGGGGGGATAACTTGTCCAAATACATTCTGGTGGCAATTGAACCCTTGACCAGGTAGGTTAAGGCGCGGGCAATATGAGAACTGGAGGCAGTCACAGTGGCCAAGTTCATAATGTATGTATTATCCAGTGCCACAGCTGCCCTCAGTTCCTCCTTACCAATAACAGAATTAACTTCACTTCACACATCCTCCCAAAGCTAAATGAGTTGATGGCCATCCGTGGTATTTGATGGCCCCATACCACCCTGAGTCCAACGGAATGGTTGAGCAGGTCAATGGGACTTTAATGAACATACTCCATAAATTAGTACCAAATTGACCCCCAGATTAGAATTCCTTATTTCCACCGCTGTCTTTGCCTATAATATTAGTTATTCCGCCATGATGAAGAGCCCCTTCCAATTAAAGTATGTCTGACACCTTGCTCTTCTGGCGCTGCTATATGCCTGTGTAGTAAATACCAATGGAATGAATCCCCAATGTTATTTGATGAACCTAGCTGAAACATTAATCAAATTGCAAACCTAAGCGTACCTATTTAGTTTAGCCAAGAAGATTAAGAATCAAGTTGCCAATCAGGTATGGCATAGAAAGTTAATCCAGTTCAAATAGGGGGACATGGTTTTATTCCATGACCAACATGGGTTTGGGAAGAAGAACATATTGGCAAGTATCTGGATTGGGCCAAAGAGGTTATAAGGAGTAAAGGTGCAGATGTGTATACTATCAAGGACCCTGAAAGCAGAAGATCATTAATCGAGTTTACGCAAATTTCCTTCAGGCGTATAAACAATAGAAGAATTATCATCCAGTCAAGAGTGGGTAATGCGTGATTATATATGACTGGATGATAATCCTTAAATCATTACGGCAGAATGAATAGAATCTGTTAAACAAGAGTATGATTTACGATTATTTGAGCGCCTTAGGATGAGGAAATAATGGATTGGAAAGGATATATCAGATCGCCTCCAAATCAGGTAATAAGATGATGTCAACAAACAACGAATAACGAAAAGTTGACGTACTACAAATACTAATTGGATCTCCTTAAACTAAGGTGATTGTGAATTTAATAAATAGTGAAATGTTTTAGAGCCAATGAGAATATGGTGTAAAGAATAGTCTAAGTAAAGGGTCAGTATTGACTGAGGTCATTGAGATATCAGTGGGATGAGAAGATTGAAAAAAGGGGAGGTCGTTAGTAGTTTAGGGTGAGCGGAACAGTAAAGATCTGCTATATATGTTAATTATATAAATTGTGTCTTTAGGGAAATTGCTCCACATTTATTAAAGTTTATTAAGTTGGCTTGAGGTTGAATTCATATGCCAGTCCTATTGCTTAGTGGGCTTAACCCTTTGCAAAACCTCTTTGGCGTACCTCTGATATACCACTGAAATTTATAGCAATTCACTTAACTAAAAATAGCACCAATCACCTTTAATTAAGCATCAGCTTAATAATAAATTCTTGAATGAAATTTGGGTAATTTTGACAGGGCTAGGCAGCAAATATTGGAATAACTCATTGAATAACTCTTGGGCCTCAATGTTCCACACAGGTCTTTTTCAGATCTTTAATAATTTGATTAGGGCTCCACAATTCTGGCAAAATCCTTTATAAATTGGAAATAGGTGTTAGGCAAACAAAAAGTTAAATTTAGACCAGCCTGCCAGCCTGAGTGCCAAAGCACCCAAACGGCAAACCAGAATGCCAGTGGCACTGCTGCTTGTATGACGGTTATGGAACTAGGATTGATTGCCAATAAATCTGTATGAGCCATAATCACGTGTAAACACCTAGCAAAATACCAGATGAACACAGCCAAAAACTGAGGGTTGTTGGAATCATGGTGGAAAAGGCGGTTTGTTTTTCAACATAAAAAACTGAAATTGGGGAAAGGGTTTTATTAAAAATGAAGTAAGAAAATTGACCACCAATTTTCTCAGTGCAATGCAACTGATTAAAATAGTGTTCAATTGTAGTGAGTCTAAGCAGAGATTGGGTCTCTCATATTTGACCTAACCTGGAAAATTTTTGGGGAATGGGGCAGTTAGTCTCAATTAGAACTGACATCGAAGGATGCAGCAGCAGTCTGCGTTGCTATCAGTTAGACCTTAAATGCCTGAACCAAGGCTTGACAGCGTTTTCATCAGTTGGCGCAACAGCATCTGGCCCAACGAGCAGCAGGAATTCCCCAGGGCCACCCTACGTATGGAAGTTCCAATTGGTCGGAAACAGGTTTGAAATGCCTAACCCGCCCATGCCCAGTCACTGGAGCATTCATTTGGTCAAATGAGTTATGTCAGCTGCAACTCCTGATTCATTGAATAGGGATTCGAATTACCAGCAATAGTTCCTGACAATACCATCTGCATATCGGATATCATCCCAATGATTTTGAGGGGTACTTGGCATCCACAGTCGTACTGTTGGCTGAGTCAAACTATCACCAATTCTGGCCAATAATTTGATATTTGTCCCTTTTTTGACTATAAGTTTTCCAATTGTTGGGCTTTATTCCCATTGGTTTTAGACCCTTCAACTTTCTTTTGGAGATCTTGATGCAGATTTCCTTAATCTGGCAGACGAGTTTGGCTGAGGTGAGAAAGGGTATTGGGGGAGGGATCTGAAGAGGGAGGGCTGTTACCCAGCGCTCATCTACCACATGAACGAGATCACCCTGGATGATGAGGGGTACAGCCACCCTCTTCAGACCCTTTTTATTCAGAAATAGGAAGATCGCTCAATCCATGCACTGGGGATGTTCCCCTTAAGTTACATTACCCTTTTCTTTTTCCAAAGGAAGGGCACCACCGCCAGGAAAATGCATGAGGGCCACATTTTTGTGAGCTTTGGGCAATTTAATCGCCATAATAGTCTCTTTTGGGGGGATGGGGAGCGTCAGGATGGGACTCATGGAATGCCTCAACCAGTTCCATACAACTCATGTAATCACAAGCCTTGACACAACTGTTCTCATAGGCCAGGTACCTCTTCCATGTGACAAGATACTGAACCAACTGCCGGGATTTTCAGGATGCTAAGATGTTTTCCACCTCAGCTTCTTCTGCATCCTCAATCACTATTGGCTCAGGGTCAGCGGGAATGGTCCCCTTGATTGGGGACAACTGAGGTATGTGGAAGACGGGGTGCTGTTTCCAATGAGCTGGCAGCTTTAACCGGAAAGCACTATTGCCCAAGTTTTCCTCCACCAGGTGGGGACCTGAATGATTTCTTGCAAACTTCTGGGAAGGTACCTGCATCTGCAAATGGCGAGTATCTAACATAAAATAAGGGCCCACCACTATATTGTGGCCAGGAAGCCGTTTTCAATCTGCAAACCACTTATAATCATCAATAGCCTTTGTGAGGTGCTCCCACACTAAGGACTGGGTAGACCAGATGTGCTAAACATGATCTGAAGCGGCAGGGACCTCTGGACGCAGACAGGGACTAACCAAAAAAGAGGGGTTAACGCCCAAAGTCGCTTCATAAGGAGAAAACCCCTTAGAAGTAAGAATACCGTTATTATAGGCAAATTGGGTGAGATGGAGGTTATTGGCCCAGGTATTTTGTGCGGCTGCTGCATAGCAACACAAATACTGTTCCAAATTTTGATTAACCCATTCAGTTTGTCTGTCATACTGGGGATGGTACATGGTGGAACAGCAGGGGTAATTTTTAAAATAATTAAAAGCTCACTTCAGAAATGCGCTGTAAATTGGGGCCCATGATCACTAATGATCTCCTGTGGGAGACCAAACATCGAAAATTCATGGCATACAAAGAGACGAGCAATTTCTTCAGATGTAATTGTGGAAGCACAGGGAATAAATATGTAAAACTTATTGAAATGATCGACCACAACCATTACCACTGTAAACCCATTAGAACTTGGAAGTTTGACAATAAAATCCATGGACACTGATGTCCATGGACCCTCCGCCTGTTGTAAAGGATGTAGGAGGCCATTTCTTCCTGAACGGTCTGACTTGGCTTGTGCACAAGTAATGCAATTGGCGATCCAGGATGGAACTTCCTTAGTTAAACCCGCCCAGTTATAAGTCCACTTGATCAATTCAATACATTTCTTGTTGCCCAGATGGCTGATCATGGGAGGATTGTAATGCGCTTAAGGCACCTCGGCTCTAAAGAGAGGAGGAACCCAAACGTGCAACCTAAAATAGATGAGACCCTCCACCAAGTAATATGGGTAATGTTTGTATTTTTGAAGGGACAATTGAATGAGTAACTCCACTCCTTTGGGGCAGGACATCTGAGCTTCCAAAACCTGAGAAATAAGTGGAGTAATAGGAGTTAACTCTACTGAGGCGCCCACAGGTAGGACAATAGATAGGATTTGGGTGGTGGGGATCACGGTAAAACCAAATCCACTTCCTTAAAGTCCATGAGGCGATGAGCTGGGTTGTGGCTAAAGTAATCGGGGAGTATATTTAATGCACCTTTCACAAATTTGTATTTAAAATCTGAAACTGCATAAATCCAATAGGTATGAGACTACCTATGTGCTAGTTTTTGTGGTTTGCAGAAATATATAAGAGCTTGGTGGTCTGTTCGCACAGTTAACTCATGCTGGGCGCCATGTAACAGGTACCATCAATGAGTCAAAGCCCATGCTACGGCTGCCAATTCTTATCTTAAATGGCCCATGATTGCTCAGTAGTAGAAATTTTTGGGAAAGGTAGGCGAATAGATGTTCTAAACCATCGTGCTCCTGGAGTAGAACTGCCCCAACTGCTAATGCTGAAGCATCACAAGCGATGATATACAGTTTGGAGGGGTCTGCATGTTTTAGAATTGAGGGTGATAAGAACACCTCTTCAATTGACTCAAATACCTGCTGGCACTCGTGTGTCCAACAGAAAGGCACATTCTTACCCGTGACGGGGTGGAGCAGGGCAGCTAACTGGGAAAGGGCCGGGGAAAAATTCTTCAGGAAAACAATGGTACCCAAGAAACTCCATACATGTTTCTGGGTTGTTGGAGTCAGTCACTTGTGGATGGCGTCCAACATGTTGGGAGGGATCGCATAATCATCTTTTAGGACCAGGTTCCCAAGAAAGGTAATTTATCTTTATAAAACTCTCATTTCAAAGGCTTGACAAACAGGCCTGTCTTGTACAAATCAGCCACGACTGCTTCTAAGTCTTTAGCGTGTTGTTTGGGGGTTGAGGAATGAACCAAGATGTCATCAATATATGTGACCGTGCATGTAAACTGGAGGTCACCCAGCACACTATCTATTATTCTTTGAAAGGTGGCTGGCGCGTTCTTCAACCCAAAGGGCATTACGCGGAATTGAAATATACCTTGTTTAGTATGAATTGCAGTAAGCCATTATTGACCTTCCATTACTCATATTTGGTTAAAGACATTGACGAGATCAAGCTTGGAAAACACATGAGACTTTGCGATCACTTGAGATAAGTTTGCTCAAGGGGTAAAGGGTAGGGATTGCTCACTGTGACTTTAAATAGGTGTCCATAATCCACGCAGGGACGGAGGAAACTATCGGCCTTCTTAGATAAATATGATGAGGGAGGCAATTGGTGGCGTCTCTTTAAAGAACCATACTTTCTTAAGCATATCATCTAACCAGGTGTTAAGAGAAGCCTCCTCCTCTGTGTGTGGATAAAAGGGGCAGTTGATGTTCAGCAAATGTGCCGTTGTTCAGAATCCTATGTCAAATTTAGTGTGTGTGGGGAGGATGGTCTGCCTTTTCAGAATTAAAGATACTTTGATAGTGCATCAATTCTTTGGGAAAATCAGACGGAAGGCCCAAAGGGGAAACAAGGGAAGAGATGGTACTACGGCCTTGAGTTTTCTTAAGGGTATTAACTAAGGAATTCTCCCTCCATTTGATCATTGACAAATGACAACATATTTGACTCCAGGTGAATCTTAACACGTTGCTGGTGCCACCACCCAACCCCAAGATAACCAGAAAATCCAATTTTGGCATTGCTGAGAACCAATCACAAAAGCTAACCTAATTTACTGAGAAAGAAACCGCCGGCTGACTAGATATGAGGTCTGGGAGGCTAAAGAAGCAACCATCACCAAAGGACCTGCATCCGGGTCAAGCTCCAATTATTTGGGCTAGTTCTACACTCATAAAATTTCCCACGGCTCTGGTATCCACCAAAGCCTCAAAGGAAATGTGGTGGGACATGAAACTAATCTTCATGGGCAGTAAGAAGCTGTGAAGTTCTCTTTATTTGACAGTTGTAGTTGAATCCAGCGCTACAGAAGGGATGGTAGTAGTATTGGGGAAACTATTAGGTTCATAGTGGGATTAAACCCTTCACAAGTCAGATTCTCAGAACATACTGATTTGGGAATGATAGCCATGGCAACTACGGGATGTGGATCAGACAATTTGAGTGGTACTGGCTAACATGACCTGAGTAAAATTCCTTCACATCCTGATTCAGCTGAAAAGAAGGGACCATTGCTACGCCAATATCTTCAAGAAAGGTGGAAATTGCAAATGGTTGGTAAATTATGTCAGGCAAACTGCAAGTTAAATTTAGACTGGCCTGCCAGCCTGAGTGCCGAAGCACCCAAACAGCAAACCAGATTGCCAGTGGCACTGCTGCTGGTATGACAGTTATGGAACTAGGAAAGTTCAACCAATAAATTTTTATGAGCCATAATCGCATGTAAACACCTAGAAAAATACCATATGAACATGGCCATAAACTCTGAGGGTTGTTGGAATCCCGGCGGAAAAGGCGTTTTGTTTTTCAAAAAAACTGAAATTGAGGAAAGGGTTTTTAGGGAAAGATAAGGGAAAAAATCGAGCAACAATTTTCTCAGTGCAATGCAACTGGATAAATAGTGTTTGATTGCAGTGAGTCCAAGCAGGGATTGGGTATCTCAAATTTGACCTAACCTGGAGAATTTTTGGGGAAGGGAGCAGATAGTCTCAATTAGAACCAAAATCAAAGGATTCAGCTGCAGACCGAGTCACTATCAGTTTGACCTTAAACGTCTAGACTGAGGCTCAACTGCATTTTTGTCAGATGGAGTGCCAGAGTTTGGCCCAATAAGCAGCGGGAATTCCCCAGGGCCACCCTATTTATGGGCAGTCCCAATTGGTTAAAAACGGGTTTGGGATGCCCAACCCGCCCATGCCCAGTAGCTGGGGCATTCATTTGGTCAAATGAGTTACATCTGCCGCAACTCCCAATTTATTGGATAGGGGACTTAAATTACCAGTGGTATTTCTGACAATACCATCTGCACATTGGGGATCATCCTTGACAATTTCGAGGGGTACTTGGCATTCACAATTATACTATTGCTGTGTCAGAACAGTTGGCAATTCCGGCCATTAATTTGATATTTCTCCCTTTTTGACTAAACATTTTCTGATAATTGGACTTTATCCCCATTGGTTTTAGTCCCTTTGACTTCATTTGAAGATCTCGGCACAGATTTCCTTAATCTTGCATACAAGTTCAGCTGAGGTGAGCAAGGGTACCAGGGGAGGGATCTGAAGGAGGAGGGCAGTTACCCAGTTTTTGTCTACCACATGGGTGAGATCGCCCTGAGTGATGAGGGTAAAGCCACCCTTCAGACCCTTTTTATTTGGAAATGGGAAGATCGCCTGATCCACACACAGGGGACGTTCCCCTGGACTTATAAGGAGCTGATTATCCCAGAAAATACTTTGATATCCTGAATGCTCTTTAGGATTACCATCCATTTTATAGCCATAATCTTCTGTATATGGGGTTGCAGCCCACTGGAGCTTATCACAATCTCAAGTACTCAAGCTCTTTTTTGTAGAAATAAAATATCCTCAGCTTATCTTTAATTGCAATTCTGATATGACTGGATGATAAGCTGGGAATCACTAGGACAGATTGGGAAGAATCCGCCGAACATGATATTGGGCTATATCATTTGAGTGCCTCAAGATGAGGCAATTTTGGATATAATGAGTTATTATTGGATCGCCTCCAAATAACACAATAAGGTGATAAAGCCATGTTGACATTTGACAAATACAAATTAAATTGCCTACAATTAGGGTGATAGAGAGCTAAAAAGAATAACAAGCTGAAATCGAGGAAAATCAGCAGAATAGAATAGTCCAAGCTATGAGAGCGGTATCATCTGAAGCTGCTGTATAAAAGCATGATGGGCGATTAAGAGAGGTAAGTTTGTTTTAGTAAATAGAGTGAGCGGACTAGAAAGGATCCGCTCAGATTATTTACAATAAAAGAAGTGTTTTCAGGGAAATTGCTCCCTTTTGTTATAATTATTATTTCAAGTGTGCTCTGAGAAGCCATCGATCTTCATATCATCATTCCAATTGCTCAGTGGGTTGACCCTGTGCAAAAAAACCCTTATGGCGTATCTTAAACAAATCCACCAATTTTACAACAGTGGTGCTCACTACAGGGGTGCCCATTAATCAATTATAACATGATAAAAACTCAGTTGCCAGCTATGTTGCATATTAGTTGTCTTGATAGTTATACTACACAACGTGAAGGGCCAGTTGACATTTGGAGCTGAAACTTGTGTTGGACGCTGTGCTTAAAAACAAGATGAGCTGCTCCAGGAGGTTTGCAGTTATAAGCTGCCTCCATTTGATCATGAAAGTAATATTCATGGGTTCTTTAAGCAATTTGAAATTGTGATGGAAGGAGCCTTGGAGTGACTTAGAGCAAAACCGTTGATTTATACCTTGGATGTTGGAAGTGCTGATCAAGTCATCTGTTATCTTTCAGGAAGTTTCATTACATACCAAGAAATCAAAGAGATGGTGCTGCGGTTGTTCGGCAGAATTACAAAGATGTCACAGTGGAAGGATGAGTTTTTGACCATCAGGTTTCAGAGGAATGAGACCCTCACGATATTTTCTGAGCAATTTACAGCGGAAGCTCATGTGCTAATTGGGGCTGGAATTTTATCCAATTCTAATATGTGTATTATGATGACTTCTGCTGTGAAGCCATACCATGACTTATTTTACGTTATGGCCCCAATTTTATTTGAAGATGTACCTTTGCTTAAAACTGTTCAGTTTTTGCGCCGTATATCAGCCAACTTCTCTCCACCTAATACAAAGCGGAATCTTTTCCTACCACCGCTGAATCAACTCACTGGGGAACTTTGTCAGTATAGTTCAGATTCCACCAAGTTACCCACAGCTGTTAAATTTTCGCCCCATACCCGCTTATTGTCACTGGCCCAATTATCTCCTAAACCTGTTTCCACTTATCACTTCCATCCCAACTGTCGACGTGGCTTGTTTCACATTAATCAGGGACATGGGCCCTATGGGGTCAGCTGTTTCAACTGCAGTCTACAGGGGCATATGGCCTGGTGGTGTCCCAATCAACAGATCTCTTGCGTACAGTCAGAACAGTACTGCCAGGGAAAAGTCAGAGATGAGTAGAGATGGGACTCTCTAACTCCGCTATACCAGACCCAAACATCACGCCTGAACCCATTTTAGAATATTCAGCGGAAGCTTCCTTGCACAATGAGTCAGTATTATATCAGCAGCCAGTTGGGGGGTGAATATTTTGACATGAGTGCAGTCTGTGGCTATGGCGGGAGAGGGGTCTCAGATGGAGGTCGAGCTGTATGCTTGTCAAATGTTTGACCAAGTTTCCCCTGAAAAGTTAGACCCCTCCTCCTCTGATGCACCCTTCTTGCAAGAGTTAAGCATCGCTCTCCCAGTCAACACTATTATCATACAATACCCCAGAATTGATGAGGGGGTTTCGTGTTTTCTTGGAAACAGAGGCTCCTTGAATGTCCATGTTATAAACAGTTTAAATTCATCTTGCTCTGAATGTAATTACTGCGACCTTGTTGTAGCTAAAACCCAAGTCTATGCCATCATAGATACTGGTGCCCCCATCAATATAGTCTCCACCAAATTGGTGGCCAGATTGTCATTAAAACTGGACGTGGACCACCGGGTGGTATACAGAACTGCTGGAGCGGAAAACACTGTCTCTGAGGGAGCATACAATGCGCTTCCGTTGCAGTTTGGGTCTATTGTTGTGGTAGCACCAGCTATAGTGTTACCAAATAACAATTATGATCTGCTTATTGGAACCGCCTTCTTGCGACACTATGGGGAAGTAATTGATATGAAAGATGAGACTTTTGAAATATTGGGTCAGCGAATCTCAATTCACTTCACCTCTAGAGGAGTTCCAAATGATCTGGTGCATATGGGGAATATCAATCTAGCTTATAGTGATGGGGTGATACCGGTTTGCTACCTTTGACTAAAGGGCAAAACCTGGCCCTTCCTCAACAGATTTATAAATATCAAGGGCTGCCGCTCAGAGCTGCTGGACCTATATCTATTACATCCAGGCATCAACTTATAGTAAACAATGACTTGGTGATAGAAGTTCCAGATGTACTCTATGAGGAGGTTATTGGGACATATCAGCAATCACGGTTTGAGCCCCACGTGGCCCCAGGCATTATATTACCAAGGCAGGGGGAGATCAAAGTTTTACTTGAAAATCTCTAAATGGTACCACTGAAAATCCGACGCCACCAAATAGTGGCATATTTTCATTTTATCCCTGTTGAGGAGGTTCTTTTGGTTTATGAGTTTGGGTCACTGGAGAAATTTTTCTGCCTCTCAAACCACAGCTCAGTGTAATGGCAGTTGTATTGTGCGATGAATTAATGGGGTTGTTGGAACCACAGAAGGATTGGCCAATCACTTTATTTCAAAAATATAAAGAGATTTTTGCTGTCAATGACCATGACTTAGGTTGCGCGCGGGGGGTAGTTCATAGGCTGAACACTGGAGGTCATCCTCCCATTTGTTCAGAGCTGATCCGCTGATCAAAGATGGCGGATGAAGTAGTAATTGAGGAGATGGACAAGCTATTAGAGCAAGGGATGCTTAAACCGATGAAGAGTCCATGGGTTTCTCCCATTATTATTGTAAAAAAGAAGGACAGTACTAACTGTGTAGTAATTGACTACTGAAAGCTCAACAGAATCACCAAAAAATGCTCATAACCATACCACAGAATGATGACGCTTTGGATCGGCTAGGGGGAGCTCGTTTTTTTTCAGCAATGGACCTGATCTCAGGCTAAAGCAAATTGAGTTGCCAGTGGTAGAACAGGAGAAATGCGCCATAATCACGTCCAAAGGTCTTTTTCAACCAACCTGGATGCCGCAAGGCTGTGTAATGCCCCAGCTACATTTCAACGGGCGATGGACACTATTCTCAGGGACCTAAAGCTGTTGTGCATCCTTGTATACCTCAACGAAATTAATTTTTTATCCCAAACCTTCTCTGAACACCTCAATCATTTAAAAGCAGTATTCCGCCGGCTTACTGAGGCCAACATCAAGATCAAACCTATGAAATGCCATTTCTTTAAGGACCAGCTGGAGTACCTAGGGTTCATGGTTGATGCCAAGGGGCTGAGACCTCAAACAGCCAAGGTGGAAGCTATTCAAAAAATTACCCTGCCCAACAGTAAGCAGGATATACATGTATCCTTGGTAATGGTTGGCTATTACTGGCGCTTCATCCCTAACTTCAGCTGTATTTGGGCCCACTATTTGAGTTATTAAGAAAGGACACCATGTTAAAATGGACTGAATGGCAGCAACGCGCTTTTTAATATGCTTCAAATGCCACTGATGCGCCATTGTTCCACTATCCCATTTTTGAAAAAGAGTTCATCGTTAAAATGATGCATTCCTCTCTGCTGTGGGGGCAGTCCTATCCCAGAAAGACAGGAAGGATAAGAGTACCCCATAGCAAACTACAGTCATAGCCTGAACATCCATGAGCGCAATTATACCATGACCAAGTGGGAGTGCTTAGCGGTGATCTACGCCTATAAGCAATTTTGAGTGTATTTGCATGGGGTGAAATTCAAAGTTGTAATGAATCGTGCCTCACTACGCTGGTTAAGGAATATTAAAGAGCTGGAAGGGCGTCTGGCTCAATGGGCTCATAAATTGCAGGCATACAATTTCGAACTTTTTCACTGACCCAGAGCAAAACACCATAATGCCAATTGTTTATCAAGATTAACCACACTTGCAGTTACGGCGGATCTGAGTGATATAATGTTTGATAAGATGCTTAGCGGCAAGTACGACGATGAACCACCCCAAGTCATCAAGGTATTGGACAGAATAAGGGCCAATAAGTTCCAGAAAAATGTGTAATTGTATAAGCGGATAGGGGACACTACCATGAATATCCCTTGATCTTCAGCCCACCTGACTATTATTATGAGTGCACACCGAGTGGTTGGACATGGTGGAGTATGTAAGACCATGAAATTATTGCGACCAAGGTTCTATTGGGAAAGCATGAACTTTGACGTGCTTGAGATAATTTCCTGCTGCCATCAGTGCCAGGTGGAAAAACCATTCCGCCAGAAGACTTCATACTGGTTAGTGAAGCTGCACTTCGCCTGGCACACCATTTCAATTGATGTTGTGGGTCCCTTGCCAACAGGGGCAAACTGGTCCAATTATATCCTGGTAGCAATCAACCACTTGACCAAGTGGGTTGAGGCGCGAACAATACGTTATTTGGGGGCGCTAATGGTGGCTAGTCTGTTATGTAATGTATAATTCAGCGACACAGTTGTCCCCAACTATCCTTACTGATAATGGAACGAACTTCACTTCACACATCTTACCTAAGCTCAACAAATTGATGGGCATCCGCGGGGTTCTGATAACCCCTATCACCCTGAATCTAACGGAATGATCAAGCAAGTTAATGGTACCTTGGTGAACATACTTTGGAAATTGGTGATGGATAGACCTTCTATTGGACCTCTCTCCTTTCCACTGCCATCTTCGCTTACAACATTAGCTATCATTCCGCTATGTAGAAAAGTTCTTTCCAACTATTGTATGGATGGCACCCTGCACTTTTGGCACTGCTCTATTCTGCATAGAGGATGCTGGCAGGATGGATTTTCATCAGTATTTGACTAACTTAGCAGACATACTAATCAAACTGCAAACTGAAGCCTACTCATGCAGTTTAGAAAAGAAGATTAAGACTCAGGCAGCTGATAAAGTATGGTGTAGCAGCCTCTCTCAATTCCAAGATGGAGATATGGTTCTGTTTCATGACCAGCATGAGTTTGTTCAGAAACACAAGCTGGCCAATATTTGCATTGTCCATTCAAAGTTATAGAGAAAACTGGGGTTGACGCTTATACCATCAAGGACCCCGAAAGTGGTCAGATCATTAACCAAGCGCATGTGAAGTTCCTCTGACCATATAAGCAATAGGATCACTATTGTCCAGTCAAGGAGGGGCAATGTTGTGATTCCGATATGACTGAACAATAAGCTGGTAATTACTAGGGCTATTGGGAAGAATCCGCCAAACATGATATTGGGTTCGATCATTAGAGTGCCTCAAGAGGAGGCGATATTGGGATACAATGAGTTATTACTAGATCGCCTCCCAAATAAGATGATAAGGCAATAAGGCGATGTCAACATTCGATGAATACAAATTAAAACGCGTTTAATTAGAGTGATAGAGAGCTAAAAAGAATAATGAGCTGAAATCAAGGAGAATCTGTAGAATAGAATAGTCCAAGCTATGAGAGTGTTATTGTTTGAAGCCACTGTATAAAAGCATGATGGGCGATTAAGAGAGGTAAGTTTGTTTTAGTAAAGAGAGTAAGAAGTCTAGGAAGGATCTGCTCAGATTATTTACAATAAAAGAAGTGTTTTAGGGATATTGCTCACTTTTGTTATATTTATTATTTTAAGTGTGCTCTGAGGGGCCAACGATCTTCATATCATCATTTAAATTGCTCAGTGGGTTGATCCTGAGCAAAAAAAACCCTTACGTCATATCAAATGATTCTGCTACATTTTACAACAATCCTCAAGTTTGACATCGCCAGGCACTTGAACACTTCTTCTAAGTTCTTCAGAGTCTGTGAAGGTCCTGGTGAATACACTGATATTATCCAGATATACTAAAATGTAGGATAGCTTCAATTCACTGAGGATATAGATATTGTTCTCTGGAATTTTGCTTGTGCTTTAGACAGACCCTGGGGCATTGAGGTCGTCTGGTACAGTCCCTGTGCAAAAATTATCACAAATTTTTCTTGACCCTCCTTTAGCAGATCTTTTTCCAATATCCCAAAATCAAGTCCATCGCCAAAAAGTACTTAGCATCCTATAAGTCCGGTGGAGCACCCCTACGCCTTGACCATGAGACGTTACCTTTTCAGTGAAAAGGGGACTGAAGAAGGTGGCTGTCCCCCTCGTCACCCAGGGCAATCTTGCCCATATTGCGGATGAATGGTGGGTGACATCCTGCCATTTGAAGTTTCCTCTTTCCCCTCCCTACTTAACCACAAGCAAACTTATTCATTTAATTGGGGGTGTGCGCGGAGGTGGTGGTGTCAAGAGGACGCTAGCAAAAGGGCAATGGCAAGCACATAGCCTCAGCGCCAATGTCAAGGTCTGCCAAAGTGGATAAGAATCTCAGTCAATTAGGGGTCCAACTCCAGTGAGAATTTCTGGGTTTCGCCAATAAGACGGAAAATCTGGACAAATTGAGGGGTCCAACTCCGGTGAAATCTTTTGTAATAAATCTGTTCAATACCCATTAAGACAGGGCCCCTGTGGCCTGACCATTGGCACAACCAGTCACCCTTTGAACAAAGTGTCACTTATCCATTTAAAATCGTGGTGGGAGGAACAACTTATTGGCAAAATTTGAGCGAGAGTCAGATGTCCAGCAAGAAGGTCAATTTGGTGTCAAGTTAGTTATGAGATCTCATTCCCCCAAAAATTGTTTATGTTTGCATTCCTATATTTATGCATCCTCACTTATTCCCTGAGCCCCTGACCTTAAGGCAACCATCACCCACTGGTATGGTTTTTGGTCAAGTCTTTACGTTTTTCCAATAAACAACTTATTTGTCAACCAAAAATTTGTTTTTAAAAATCTTTCCAGCATTTGCCACCTCAGCAACCCCAAACTATGTTTGTTGGGCTGTGTCACGATTTGTCCCTAGAGGCCGTTCTCACCACGCTGTTCCCCACCAAAACAAAATGGGGTTATTACATGTGAGAACTGTTGGTGATATCCCCATTTGCTGGCGCTCTCATGCGTCAAGATGTGCTAATGATGTGGGAGATCTTATCTTCCCGTTGAGAGAGGTTTCATGACCTAGCCACCCAATCTATAATAATTAGTCCTGCGGCAAATCCTGACCCCTCCATTGTGCCTGAAGAATCCCCATACCTGAGTCTTCTGGTTCCTCATGACTGTCGTTTGGTTGCTCGTTGGGTTGATGGTTATGGTAGCCACCAGCTATTGTTCTCTGTTAGCCTAACTCCCACCCTATTACCAAGTCGCTTGGACAGCATTTCCCTTGGCATTCTAGTTTGTCTTCTGGGTTCTCATGCACCATGACTGGCAGGCCAGTCTCAGTTTTATCTCCCAGATCCATGACACATCCCCTATGCAATCAAGTGCGTCATTAATCCTCAGCAGTGGATAAAAATCCTTCTTAGTGAATTTGCTAGATTGGTGATAATCAATCACTACTTTATTTGGTCCATCCTTCTTTTTACAATAAATATCAGACTTGACCATGAACTCAATGATGGAACAAAGATCCTATGCTCACTAGCTTGCTGATTTCTTTGCTGACAACAGCTTCAGCAGCTTTAGACCGACGTACAGGTCTTATCCTTATTGGCGGATATTCCCCAGTATTGGCCTTGTAGATCACATTTTTTGCACATCCCAAGTTGCAATCATCTTGGTAAACATCACCTGATATGTCTCAAATAATTGAAGCACATCTTCTTGTTGCTGCTCTGATAAGTCAGCCAGCTGCTCTTAGTTGACCAGAACGTTAACACTTTCAGCAACATCTTCCAGAAAAAATATCTTCTTTGAAATTCTGAAGTCATGAGTTTTATAATCTCTGCCATTAGGATTAATTGTAGAAACATGATGCCTTTGGTTCTTCTCTATTTTCAGTTTTTCTCTCAAAGTAGCCAGTAGCACACTTATTTCTCCATGTCCTGGCATAATAAACCCTTGGACTACCCATGGCTTGATTCTCAATTTCCTCCATGGGTTTATGACTTATCCATATAACTGCTCCAGGATTTCAGAAGTAACCTTGTGGTAATGATTATTTGCATTCCCAGTGGTTTAGTTTTTGCTGTTTTAATTCTCAAGGATATTCAATGATTTTCTAGACCCTCTTTTGTTATATCCCTCCATTTTCATCCAAACAACTTGTACTGGATGATAACAATACTGTCATTGTAAATCAAGTTTATAAAATTGCTCTTCTTCATCAGCGGCGCTTCTGCTTCCCACTGATATACTAAGGGCAGGGTTTGCCTCAATATTGTTAGGGTATTCTTTAAAATCATATTTCACTCCAAGTTTTCTCAGGAATTCCATCCCAATAAGTATGTTGTAATTCTGATTAGCCAACACTATGGTGGGATCTGATACCACAAGAAATCTGAACCAAAGTGTCAGCACACAAGAGGCTCTACAGTATATTGTAGTATCTGGTCTGGCCATTCCATACTCCTTCTGTTGTTATAGATCTGGTGAATCTTCATTCATTACTTCAATTTGGTCAAGATGATATTGATGGGCTATATTGTCAATTATCGCCCGCATTCTCACTCAGTTGACTATGATATCCAGATAGTAACTCAGAGTATTATAATTAGGTATTTACCAAGTGGATAGGGAAAATATTCAATGAATAATGAGTATGAATTAATTGCGCAAATAAATGAGGGAAAGATCCCTAGATCACGCATTTGGAGAGAGATATGTTCGCCTCATCTAATCACATCTTGAGAAATTCCTTTGGGTTCTCAGCGGATCTAATCATGTCTACTAGCAGACGAGAGTACAACTAATCCACTTCTTTCACAGTTTCATGGTCAATTATCTTCACTTTGGCTCAAGTTATGGCGTTCTCGTCCAAATTAACAGCCTGGTAGAGCGGGTCAGATGTTTCATCATCTACAAACATGTCAGAAATATCTATATCATCATTCAACATCAAGAGTAACTGGTTTTTTCTTGGTTCCAGGTTGTTACTTGTCTAGACCATGGGTCCATGTCCTAGCTCTTGAATAATTTCTTTCTCTTTCGCCTGGACTAGAGTGACTTGCTCCTTGTGCTTCTTGCTCTAACATTAAGCGGCTAAATGTCCAGGTTCCCACATTAGTGGCAGCAGATCTACATCTCATCTAATAGTTTTTAGCACCTTGGGCTTGTTTCCCATCACAACTCAATTTTCTTCCTCCTTATTTTCCTCATAATTTTTCAAAGTACTTTTTGGGCTCAGATCTAATAATTTTAAAGGCTCAGTTTGGATCTTCCAAGGTCGCTTCTAACATTTTTGGGATGATCCACCATCTGAGATGTGGAAATCTGAGTCACTATGTCAGGTGAACGGCAAGCAAGAATCAGACTGGCCTACCAGCCCAAATGCCAAAGCACCTGAACGGTAAGCCAGAATTCAAGGCACTGCTGTTGATATGATGAATATGGAACTTGAAAGGAGTTTCACCAAAATCTGCCAGTGAGCCAGAATTTCATACAGGCATAAAATAAAATGCCAGACAACCACAGCCGTTAACCCCAAGGGTATGAGAGTGTTGGTGGAAAAGGCGGCTTAATTCTCAACATATAAAAACTAAATTTTGGGGAAGGTTTTTTAATAGAAAATTTAGAGAATAAAATTCAACTAACAATTTTCTCAGTGTGATGTGACTGATTAAATAGTCATCAATTGGGAGGGAAACCAAGCTTGATTGGGTCCCTCAAGTTTGGCCTAACCAGAGAATTATTTGGGAATGGGCGGGTTAGTTTCCTGAGAACCAACATCAAAAAGTTTGGCAGTGGGCCAAGTTGCTGTCAGTTCAACCTCAAACATCCAAACCAAGGCTCAGCTATATTTCTGAAAGTTGGTGCGACAGCATTTGTCCCAGTGAGCGGTGGGAATCCCCCAAGGCCACCCCACATAGGGGTGGGCCCATTTGGTTGGGAACAGGTTCAGGACGCCCAACGCGCCTGTGCTCAGTCGCTTGGCTATTTTTTCAGTTGGTGGCATTACACCAGGCGCAACACCCAATTTGCCAGCAGGAAGCTTCAAAACCTCATCGATGGTGTCCAATGCTATTACCTGCCCATCAGAGGTGATGCCCAATGGATTTGGGAGGAGGAGATTTTTCTAATCATGTTAACCGAATCTCAAGTGTCAGGCATTCCAGCTGATAGATTACTCTTCATACCTTTCCAACCATTTGAAATCTGAGCATTGGGCTGATTACCACTTAATTAGTTGTGATTGATTTCATTTTGGCGATCTCAGTGCAGATTTTACTGATTCCTCATAGCTGTTCTGCTGAAAAGAGTGTGGGTACCAAAAATGGGGTCCAAAGCGGAAGGGCTGTTACCCAGTGCTCATCGACCATGTGAGCGAGATTACCCTGAGTAACGAGGGGTACAGCCATCCTCTTCAGTACCTTCTTGCTCAGGAATGGGAAAATGGCCCAATTGACACCCAGAGGACGTTCCACAGACTTACACACTAGCACTGAAACCATTGTGCAATGAGAATCACAATAGGGCCAAAGCACTTCTTGCATCAAAATAGTGCATAAAAATTCAATAGCAATTTTGCACTGTCCTGGATCTGTGATTTCTGGTAGAATTGGTCTGAAAAAGCTGCTAGAGTCCCATTTTTCAGAATTTACATGCCCATAAATTCCTTCTTGCAATTAGACATTTATGTAGGGCTTCCAAAAATTTACCATAATGGCTTCCTTGGCCTCATTATAAAACCAATTGTCCCCATTCAGATGGGATACCACCAGACTCTGACAATTGGCGTTCTTAGAGTTCATTACAGTCAATGACTTTTTTGGTAACTAAATCTGAACACTTTCATCTTGAATAAATGCAAAATTGCAGGGGCGTTATCCCAATAGGATGTGGGTAATCTTGGTGTACTTAAAATTCGTCTGTAACTTTATTAGAGAATTCCTGCCTGATGAATCTATTGAAAATAGGAGTAACTTTAGATTCATTCCTAAAATTTGCTCCAAATGACCCGGGCATATTTCTGGGTGGTTGAATTTTATCAACTGGAGTTTTGTGTGATGTTGTCAGCTCCTTCCGCCTTCATTTGTGAGAATTACATTTGTGATTCTACAGTCCTTCTATGCATTTCAATAGTTGCATTGATCTTTGTTAATCCAGTATAAGCATTTTTAATCCGCTTCTAGCTCCGCTATCTGAAATAATACTCTTTTAATTAATTCACCCTTCTTGCGCTTCAAGGAGATGACCTTTACATAGAGGTCACTGTTGATTTTTTGACTTGATTGACCTCTTCCTCATCTTTCATCACCCATTCCTCCAGTATAGTGAATTCGTCCTGTGATACCAAGTTGAGTACATCTTTCTTGATAGTTTCTAGTTCCATCCAAATCTTCATATTTTGTTCTTGTACACAATGATTGATAGAATCTTTTTTATATAGCTTAAAACTCAACTACCCCCCTGTAGTGAGCACAAAGTGTTTAATTTTTCAGGATTGTAGAAATCCAGCTTATGGGTGCTTGCTAGTGATTATGCCACTGGATCCCACAAAAGATTTTTATAAAATTTAATAAAATTTACTAATAAAAACTTAAGTTTTATCGTTTTTATGAGGAGAGTGGGAATAAAAGAAAAAGCTATCCTTTCTGATTTTCTATGATTAAAATCTATACTGATTATGAAGGTCAGAAGGAATTTGTGGATAGTTTTGAATAGCTGCAATGCATTCCTAATTAAAAAATATGTGAAACTCTCCTATCATATTGCGGGAAAGGTAAGTTACTGTTTGGGAAATCAGAATTTGGGGTTTTGGGGCAGGATATATCCATGTGGTAAGGTTTTGATGTACTGCAACCAATCACTGCTAAAGAAACTATTTTCACCTTGGGGGACCTCCGCCACGCCTATAAAAGGGGGTGGCCCCCACATAGGCGTTGTGAAGGCTTTGGCGACAGTTTGGGGAGTACCTTCCGCAGGTTGCCCCAAAGTCCATTGTGCTATTGGCGAAATTTGATCAGTTGATTTTACAGATATTGCCCATGCAGGTTTCAAACTGGTGTTACCCCAGTTAATGGGGTTCCACCAAGAATTGGTCAGGGTCTTTTGGCCAATCTCCCCGAGATTTTTAGTATCATTAAAATTTCTTGTAATAGCATTGGAAAATTGCAAATGGCAGACATTTCCCTTTTTCAGCTGAACTTTACCTAAGACATTTTTATTTTTAGCTGCAAAGGCAAATGTCTGACATCACCCCCTCAAGAATGTTATGTGTCGAGTAGGGCCAGAGGAAACAGCCATGTACACAATTGATGTAATATTGGTAGCTAGAGACTTAATGAAATACTCATTTCCTCTCTTGTATGTGATGGTGAAGGGACCCTCCCAAGTTGTTCCAAGCTTAACGCTTCTAGGAGTGATGCGGTTATAGTAATATAATACCATGTTGGACAATTGGAATGTAGGCAGGGGGTTCTGAGCTCATTTGCAATCTGGCCTTCTTTAGTCACAGTTTTTCTAAATTGGACATTGCTTCAGATTGGAGTTGAATGATGCACTGAGTCAATCTTCTCATTGCCTTCTCAGGTTCCTCAATTCTAGAGGAAAATACATCTTTGATAAGGGGGCAGGTAGTCCTGGTTCCCGCTTATACAAGGCATGGAAAGGGGACATTTTCAAAACCTGGTGATAAGTAATTTTTTAGCCATAAGAGCACTGGGTAGGAAATGATCCTAGCGAAGTGGATCGGAGGAAACCATTTTCTGAAGAATAGAAACCAATGTCCCATTTTCTCTTTCCACGGTCCCATTTGTGGAGGGGTTATATGGAGCTAAGAAGAGTTGTTGTGCTCCCATAGATGTGGCCAGGATTTTGACTACTCTGGAGGTGAAGTTTTTACCATTATTGCAGAGTAGTACTCGGGGGCAGCCATGACATGAGATGATGTGTCAGAGTAAAAAGGTGGCGGCTGCCTTGTCAGTTTGGGCAGGAAGAGCCACTGCTTCCACCCACTTGGTGAAATGGTCGATAGCTACTAGGATAAATTTGTTTTCACTAGTAGACTGAGGAAGGGAACTACTACATCCAAACTAATGGTGTGGAATGGTTGTTAAGGGGTAGTAGGCTGATACTGGTATCTAGTCTTGAAACTAGATTGCTTCTTACATGTAAGGCAAGCTCCCAAGACGTCAACAATAGCTTCCATCATTTCATCCCAATAGTATCGATCCTTGATCTACTCATAAGTTTTCTTGGCTCCCCCATGACCTATGGTGGAATGAGCTTCCAGGATAGCAGGTACACGTTTGGATGGCCGAAGGTAAGGCAGCCGCTTTGTGCCAACCTGCTTATATAGCTTCCTGTTTTCCACTTTTGTGTTAGAAAGTTCCATGCTAGCATCTTCTGGACAGGCTCATCTTCATCCTATCATTCATTTGGGGTCATTAGAATATTGTGTAATCTTTCTGCCTCACTGTTATCTAATTGGAGGACAGGCAGTCAGGTCAACCCTCCAACATTCAAGTGATGGGTTTAAGCACTGTGTTTGATTTCCATATCATAAGGCTGGAGCTTTAGAGCCCAGCGAGCTAGCCAACCAGTAGGATCCTTCATGTTTTGCAACTACTCTAGGGATGTGTGGTCTGTAGCTAAAGTGAAGGTGGTCCCATATAGAAAAGGGCGGTAGTGCTTGACAGCTAACAGAACAGCAATGCACTCTTTCTCTGATACACTGTAGTTGCGTTCTGCCTTTGACAGCATCTTGCTAAAATAGGAAACAGGATGATTTACACCGTGTTTATCAAGTTGGGCTAGAATGGCCCCAACGGCATAGTCCAAGGCATCAGTGAATAAGATGAAAAACTATTATAATCAGTATGCCGCAGGATAGAACGTTGTTGTAGCAGTTAATTCATTGTTTCAAAAGTGGCCTTTAGTTCAGCACCCCAGTAAAAAGGGGTATTCTTGGTTAGTAGCTGGATAAGGGGCTCACTGAGTTGAGCGAACTTAGGGATGAAATGATGGTAATACCCCATCATCCCTAGAAATACCAGAATATCCTGTAGATTTTTAGGGGGCGCATTTTTGATATGGCTTCGACCTTGTCCTGCATGGGCTGAATACCTTCTTGTGAAATTTGTGTCCAAGGAAATCCAATTTTCTTTGGAAGAAGGTACACTCTGAGAGGTGTATGGGACCATCTGACTAAAAAAAAGAGAGAGGGGTGAATGGCGAGTTGGTAAGGGCATATGGCTACCAACCTGAAGGTTGTGGGTTCAATTCCCGCCCTTTGCACATTAATCGGGGTGCCAGCCAAAGGAAGCTATTGGCGGTTAGTAGGTCTAATAACACGAAAACCTTACCCATGACTTAACCAGAAAAATTTGAGTCCTGGTCTGGAGGTGGAAAAACTTTCTTTGACGGAGTTGACCCTGTTCAGGTTTCATGTCATTTCTTTCTTTTGGTAATGTCTGTCTCCTGGTCGGCTTGCCTCGGTTAAATAAAAAAAGGTACACTTTGAGAGGGGTGGAAGGCGAGTTGGTAAGGGCATACAGCTACCAACCTGAAGGTTGCGGGTTTGTTTCCCGCCCTTTGCACATCAATTGGGGTGCCAGCCAAAGGAAGCTTTTGGCGGTTAGTAGGTCTAATAACATGAAAACCTTACCCATGATGTAACCAGAAAAATTTGAGTCCCAATCTGGAGGTGGAAAAGCTTTCTTTGATGGAGTTGACCCTGTTCAGGTTTCATGTCATTTCTTTCTTTTGGTAATGCCTGTCCCCTGGTCGGCTTGCCTCAGTTAAATAAAAGGTACACTTTGAGAGCTTCAACTTTGTATTAGACTGATGTTACCGTTGAAACACCTCCTTCAAGTGATCAAGATGTTTGGTGAAGGTTTTGGAGAACATCGTGATGTCATTAAGATAGATGATGACACAAGTTAACTTGAGGTCCTGCAAGATGTGATCTATCGCACGCTGGAAAGAGGCAGGTGCGTTTCACAACCCTTAAGGTAATTGTATGGGTTGGAAGAGACCTTCACTACAAATAAGAGCACATTTCTCCTGATAATGAGGAGAAAGGTCCATCTTCCAATAGCCACTGGCCAAGTCCATGGCAGAGAAGAAGTTAGAGCTAGAGAGTTGAGCCAGGGCGTCATCAATGCGAGGGATAGGATAGCTATACTTCTTAGTGATGCTATTCAACATATGGTAATCCATGACTATGTGATGACCTCCATTTTTCTTTTTAATTAGTAAGAGAGGTGAAGACCAAGGGCTTTGTGAAGGAAAAAGTAACTTTGCTTCTAATATCTGCTGGAACTCCATCCTCATCTGTTGTTCCTCCACCTTTGACTTATGATAAGGTTTGGACCTTATTAGCCGGTCATCACCCACATCAATGGAGTGGCACCAGCCCTTCATGTGGCCATAGTCAGTTTCCAATTTTGGAGAATATGTCACTGTACCTGTCTAACAAGGTATGAACTTTTTCCAACTCCTCTGGTGTTAGCTTATCCGAAATATGAACATTAGTCAAGGTGCACACCATGTTGTCCATGGGTAAGCCCAAATCTGACACAGAGCCAATGGAATGGATTTTTTAATGTCTTCTACTGGGATTCTGAAACCTCTGCCAATCTCCTATGTTTACGTATAATCATGTCTTTTCCAGTGAGGTTCCCTAGAAGAATGGTAATTGGTCTCTGATAATCTGGGTCTAGTATCCCAGGCAAAACATGAGGCTCTAATGGGCTAACACCCTCAAAACTTACGAAGTGCAATAAACAGTGATGTGGGATTTGTAGTGTGATTTTAGTGTCAACCACTCTTTGTTCCCCAGGCTTAATCAAGACCTCATCTGCCACATAAAAAGGGATACCATCCACGACACCACTGAATCATGTAATTTCTTTGTATTGCGACCTGATGTGGAATATGCAAGGTTATAGCTGAAAAAGTTATTTAACCAGGCAAGAATATTCATACTTGCTGGGTTCTTTATTGGATAAGACTGAAGGAACTTCGTACTTGAGTAACAAAAGGACTCATTGCTTTAGGTTGATTATTCCTTCATACTCAATCATAAATTGAGTGCTGATGAGCATATCATATGCATTATTGTCCAAAGCCGCATCAGGAGCTGATGGGATAAGCTTCCCAATTCGAATGGGAAGGGAAGAGTATGCCACAACAGTATGGGTATTGTTGGGGCCAGTGGTTCCAAACTCTTGCGTATACTCCAAGTCAGGCGCTAGCTTTATCTTTTTGATAAGCTTAGTGGAGATCACGTTGACTGGGGAGCCAGTGTCCAGGATGGCTAATATTCGGATGTTTTTCATGACCACTTCAACCTTAGTGAGTTTTCCTCCAAAAATAGGTGACAAATCTAAGACTTCCTTGAGCCAAAAGGTGGAGGTTAGCTTTTTAGCGGCCTCAGGGTATCTATACATGATGGATTCTATTGGATGAACCCGCTGAAGAGGGCGTATCAAGTCAGCTAAGAATCGTTACCCATCTGTCAGGTGAACAGCAAATAAGAATTAGACTAGCCTGCCAGCCCAGATGCCAGAGCTTCTGAACAGCAAACCAGAATGCCTGGGGCACTGCTGCTAATATGATGAATATGGAACCAGAAAGGAGTTCCAATAATATCTGCCAGTGAGCCAGAATTTCATATAGGCACAAAATAAAGTACCAAATGCACATGGCCGTTAACCCTGAGGGGTATGAGAACGTCAGCGGATAAGGCAGCTTAGTTTATAACATATAAAACCTAATTTTTGGGCAAGGATTTTTTAATAGGAATTTAGGAAAGAAAAATTGACCAACAATTTTCTCAGTGCGATGCAACTGATTAAATAGTGGTCAATTTGGGGAAACCAAGCCAGTATCAAGTCCCAAAAATTCAACCTAACTGGCAAATTATTTGTGAATGAGCAGGTTTGTTTCTTGGGAACTAACATCACAAAATTTGTTGGTGGGTTGAGTCGCTGCCAGTTTGACCTCAAATGTCTGAACCAAGGCTCTACTATGTTTCTGATGGTGGCGCGATGGCATTTAGCCTGACAAGCAGTGGGAATCCCCCAAGGCCACCCCACATAGGGGTAGGCCCATTTGGTTTGGAACAGGTTTGGGACGCCCAACCCACCCATGCTCAGTCACTTCGCCATTCATTTGGTTGGTAGCTTTGCATCAGGCGCAACACCCAATTTGTTAACAGGAATCTTCAAAACCTCATTAATGGTGTCCGGTGCTATTACCTGCCCATTGGTGGTGATGCCTGACAGATTTGGGAGAGGGGGAGATTTTTTCAATCGTCAAGTTTTTTTAATCACAACTGTTGGGCATTCCAGCTTATAGCTCAGTCTTCATGCCTTTTTGACCATTTTAAATCCAAACATTGGGCTGATTGCCACTCAAATTAGTTGTGATTGATTTCATTTCAGTGATTTCGGCGCAGATTTCACTGATTCCTTGTAGCAATTCTGCCGAAGAAAGTGTGGGTATTGGGAGTGGTATTTGGAGTGGGAGGGCTTTACCCAGCGCTCATCTACCACGTGAGCAAGATCGCCCTGAGTAACGAGGGGTACAGCCATCTTCTTTGGTACCTTCTTACTTGTAAATGAAAAATGGCCCGATCAACTGCCAGGGGACGTTCCCCAGGACTTACACCATTGCTGGCAGTGTCAATGATTTTTTGACACCTTAGTATTTGGCTGAGGTACGTTTCCTCAGGTATGATGGTCTCATCCACTACTCCAGCATTCAAATGATCAGGCACATATATTTCTTCAGGGGCTTCCAATATGTAGTAACCAATGTCATTGTGACCCCCTCAGATTCCTTCCCAATGGTATTTTCAACAACAGGTAAGGCCGCAATGGAGTTGGGAGATATAGACACAGAAGATTGGGTAGCCTTAGAGTGTGCATTTACCAGCTTAGCTGGAGGGGTAGGCACAACAGCTTTAGTGAGCTTGTGTGGGCGTATTGCTGTTACAACCTTACAGGGCTTTGATTCAATAGAAGGAGTGATAGCCTTTTTAAGTCGTACTGAGGGAGCAGATTTTGTAGTGATGATAGGCACAGGTTAATGCACTCCCAACTGCTTCACAGGCGGTAGCTCCTCAATGGTAAGAGTTGAAGATTTCATCTAAGCTTCTTCAGGAGTTACACATGAATAGAATTCAGTAACATCTTCTAAAACCTCTTTAAGATCACGGATACTTCTGAAATGACGTTTTAATGAGATGATATGTCTGGTTAAGGTGGGCTTGGAAGATAATCCAGTTAACAAAGCGGCAATAGCATCATCAAGGGTGAGCATGCTAGAGGTTGATAAACTTTGCGCAGCAGGGCAAAATTTTTCAGAAAAAGCAATGAGTGATTCACCCTCACACATGCTAAAGCGCATAAACGCCTGTTTTTCCCTATGTAAACTCTGCTTTGATCCGAATTCAGCCAGAAGAGCGTCCTTCACCTCTGCCCAAGTGAGCAAAGGGTTCAGGTAAGGAATTATCATCTCTTGTGCTAGGTGGCCTAAACAGGGAAGGATGTATTGTACTTTTTACATATCAGTTGTACCATGCATAGCAGCTTCATAAAATCAAAAACGTAGCAATGCTTCCTTCACCAGGGATGTATCTGTCATTAAAAAGTGTGTTAAAGGGCGCTGCTCAAGTTCATTGAGGCGGGAAAGAGCACTCGTTAGTTGCGTTTCAAGAGCAACAAAATGGGTTTCATGTGAAGAGTAAAAGTAAGAGGGTTGCTCGTGGTTGTAGCCTCCATTTTTGACGATTCTTTTAGTATACAGGGGACCCCTGTAGTGAGCATTAATTTGTAGGAATCCAGCTTATGGGTGCTCACTAGTGCTTGCGCTGCTGGATCCCACAAAAGAATTTATTAAAATTTAATAAAATTCACTAATAAAAACTTAAGTTTTATTTTTTTATTAGGAGAGTGGGTGTAAAAGAAAAGGCAATCCTTTCTGATTTTCAATGATTAGTATTTATACTGATTCCAAAGGTTGGAAGAGATTTGGGGATAGTTTCAGAATAGCTGCAACACATTCTGAATTAGGAGATATGTAAACTCGCCTATCAGATCATGGGAGAAGTGAGTTACTGTTTGGGAAATTGGAAATAGGGGTTTTGGGACAGGATATACCCATGCGGCAAGGTTTTGATGTACTGCAATCAATCACTGGTAGAGAAACTATTTTCACCTTGGGGGATCTCCACCACGCCTATAAAAGGGGTGGTCCCCACATAGGAGATGTGAAGGACTTGGCAACAGTTGGGGGAGTACCTTCCGCTGGTTTCCCCAAAGTCTGTTGTGTGATTGGCAAAATCCAATTGGTTGATTTTACAGTTATTGCCCATGCTGGTTTCAAACTGATGTCACCCCAGTTAATGGGGTAACACCAAGAATTGGCCAGAGTCTTTTGGCTGATCTCCTGAGATTTTTAATATCATTAAAATCGCTCGTAATAGCATCAGAAAATCACAAATGGTTGGCATTTCCCTTTATTTGGCTGAACTCGACCTAATTCATTCTTATTTTTCAGCTGCAAAGGCAAATGTCCAAAAGGGATCATTTACTCTTTCCTGATAGTAGCTCGCTTCAGCTCCCTTTATTAACTTCACAGGAAAATTTATTTCGTTGTTTGATGGTTGATAATAAACTAATTGGGCATTATTAGTATATAGACTATTACATTTAGTGTACTTCTGATAGCCAAGAATATTATTAGGTCCAACGCTAAACTGGTGCTCGTCCTAATCTTGAATTCTTCTGAATACTGTAAGGACTTCTTCTCTCTTCTGTAGAACTTACTATAGTATTAGTTTCAGAGGTTCTTCTCTCTTCTAATAGAACTTAACTTAGGATTAGGTTCAGTGGTTTTTCTTTTTTCTTGTCATGCAAAGTTTGTGGATATAACAATAAAATAGGAAAAGGATCTCTTATCAATCCAACTCTAGTCTCAAGAGCAAAAAAGTCTAAATCATCAAAGTATAATGAATCTGAAAGTATCTTTATTAGTATATTTGTTAATCTGATTTATTAACAAAAATGCAAGAGAAATTATAAGGGAATTTTTATTCAACTTTTCTGTTGGCGCCCCAATTAGAAATGGCAGATGTCACTAATTAATCAAACTTTGGGTCACATGAAACAATAAACTTTCCTCATCAGTTTTAAGCACATTTCTCTTGCTGACCTCATTGTGACCTCTTCTGGATTGAAAGAAAGAATATGTCCCAGCGCCTTTACTCAACTCCATCAAGTCACCTCTATTAGGTTAAAAATCTGCTTAGTTAATAAGATTCTTACCCATAAACAGCAGGTTGTGATTACTAAAAAGGGTGATTCACAAGTTGCTTTATCACTGGCAGAATCACTCGCATACCAACTCATAAACCCCTTAGTCAGTCAGAGACTAAACCCAATTGACTCCTACAAGTTAATTAAGTTATCAATAATAAAATCAACAACCTAATTAATTGTTTACTGTCAGGTATTACCCAATAAAACATTAATGAATCAGTGGATTTAAACCTGATAATTATAATTATTTGTTCAGGTAATACGTTAAACAATAGTTAATGTAGGTAGTTGATAACTCCTACATCCACTAGTGGAATTAATCACCTAATGGACAAGCAGATGTAATATAGACAATTAAGTGGGTATATGAGCATATAGAAATCTACCAAGCTTAAAATGACAGCGCCAAGTACAAGAAGACAAATACTTGAAGTGAACTTCTACTATGGAAAAGCTGAAGGATGCCCTGGATACCCTAAGGCTTATGCGACGGGACACCAATGACTTGCAGAGTGACTACCAGAAGAAGCATAGGTGATAATAAGCACTTCTTACAAAACAGGGCTTTGGGCGCTGAACAAATGTCACCTACAGCATCAAAGCCTTTTAGGGATGAGACAAAGAGAGCATGGTAAGACCTAAGGAAATCTAATCTTAAAACGAGATATGGCAAATTAAGGCACCATTTAATAAATATTCTACTAATCCAACAACTATCAAGCACAAAATTTTTTCATTTCTATGGTAATCTTTTAAAATACCACGATTTTATGTAGTTCTCTAACCAAAACCCTTATCAATATAGCTGAGCTGGTACTACATGAGTGTTTGGTCAAAGGCAAGCTGAATTTCACCGCTGAAATAACCATTAGATAAATAAGGCAGGCACTGAAGGAGTTACCAAAAGGAAAGGCTCTAGAACCTAAAAGTATATTCATGGAGATGCTCTTTGCAATATACAACCGCATTGTGCTGGAACTCACCTGCCTATACAAATACTGCTTGAAAACTGGGCATCAACTCCAAGTATGCCAGGAGACCTGATTGTGCTCCTGTACAAGAAGAATATCCAACAGTACCTTTAGAACTGTTTCTTAATAACACTCAAAATGCTGACTATAAGCTCCTTACTTGTATTTTTTAAAACTGCATGATGTTCAAGGCGCCACGCAAACTTTTTAAAACTCTAACATGGGTTATCATAGGGCGAAATATCTGTGAGAGTATCTGCTCAATCTAAAACCTCCTGAAGAACATTAAAATATCCAAGTATATATCTTATGTTTATAAACATGGATAAGGCCTACGCTTTGGTAGCATGGCCATTTCTGCACACAGTGATGAAAGCAGTCAGACTCCCTGAAGAAATTTTATTCTAGATGACTACTATACTCCAGACTTACAGTCAAGGTTATTCTTGAGAAATGGTTCACTTTTTCAAGATCTGGTAGCTCACAGTTCTGGATAAACTGTGGAGGGGAACAAATATTATTAGGACGGGATTTGGGATGATCTGGTTTTCTTTTTTATTATATAGTATAATCATTCCAGACTGATAGGTTAGCCTTAGATTGCGGTAAACAATTGATGATATATTCTCAGATTAGGTGTTTTTATTTAGGATCCTCTGCAAGCGATCTAGACTTGGATCATAACGTCAAGGCCCCTTGTACATGGTCTAGCCACTTCAAAGACTCGAAAAACCCATAATTGGCTCTCAGATACTAAAATGAAATGAATATATATATAATAATAGGTAACGAGATATATGATATGCTTATTTGAATATTTGAGCCTTTTTATAGGGTCATCAGTAATAGATAACAAAGTTGTTATTCTGATATCTAATAAGAGAGATATTAGATTTAATTGTTATTAGATAAAAGATAGTACTAAATATGGGAATCTTATAACAATGTAGCTATAAGTACCTTGTAGGCTAATCTCATCAGATAATAATTCATCCAAATTTGATAAAACATCATTCAATGAGGGTTTATATCACCAAAGGATCTGGAATCCTTTGGTGAGTTATTAAAGCCCATTAATCTTTTAGCTAATACCTTTGAGACTTATTATTAAGAGAAGTTTCAATGTTTACCTCAGGATAAGGCTTACTATTAAAATGGTAAATCTCTACAGAGCTCCCCTCAAGCTTTGTCCTTGGGAGTAACCTCTTCAACAAGTGTCAAGGGGATGGGGAACACCAGAGGAATTGTTGTTGGTGTTCACAGGCATCAAAGTCATTTCCGTTGGTACCTAAGATAAAGTACTAGAGGTAAAGTTGTTGCTACTTAAATGCATCAGAGGCAACGTCGTTGCTGCACCTGAATTTTAATATATAAATATATAAAAGAAAAGGGGTAAAGCACCAGAGGCAACGTCATTAATGCTCAGAAATATACAATAACAACAAAATAAACAACCAATAGACAAAAAAGTAGAATTGTGGACGTCAGAGGCAACGTCATTGACATCCATCCAACGACCAGAGGCATTTTTGTTTGTAATATTAAAAAACCCAAAGACAACGTCGTTGGGGACCTAGTTCTTCACTGCATTGAGATGTTGATAGCAGAAAACTCTCATCATCTAAATTTGCCATTGAGGATGACCCAAGAAGGCTTCAGGGGTTTCCCTGACCCAGATCTCAATCATTATGTGTGGAATGGAAGCTGTTGAGATTTTTGCCCACCTTTCCAGCCTCCTATATTACCTGTGGATCACTAGGAGATAATGCCTGATGGCGAGTGAATTGGCTATTGTTGACCCTGATTTTGGGCTAATAATGTTTGGGGAATTTTAAGTAATTTTCCAGGTTCAGATCTGTCAGGTATTGATCTGGGTAAATGCTTAAGATCTTATTGGGCAGAGTTGCTGACGAATTGGGGGCATCTATTATTGATCATTGATTAACTATCAGGTGTACAAATTGGGATTGGTTGGGTTTCATCACCGACCAATTGGGAATACAATGAGCAAGTTACAAGGTGAGTGATTCCACCTGCAACTAGTGGATCAATAAGTTGGTTTGTGACCTGTCATAATGGGTAAAGAGTCCCATTATTTAAGCAGGTTGCTCATCAAATATGATTGGTTTGTTGGGATTGAGTGTGAAATGATAGGGACACGTTTTCTGGCTTTTTCCATTTTAGGCCTTGAGGATTTCTGATGAAGAAATACTAACCAGATGGAGAAGATCATTGTTGGTGAGACGTCAAAGGGAAGTATAATGGCAACGGCTGCCATTTCATGGCTAAGGCGCCAACGGAGAGTTGGGGCCAAATTCCCTCTATAAATTCCATGATAACTCGAAAAAATGAAAGACATTAACACTATGTCCAGACATTAACATTATGTCCAAATATTGAGTAGAGATCAGTAATTGTTTTAGTTTTTCCTTTCATGAAATAAATGTTGTGTACAATAAAGGGAACTCTTTTGTCATATAAAGAGTAAGGATTATAGATCCTTAGAAGAGAAGCTGAACCTAGAAGGGAATCTCCGCAGACTCTATCTTATGATAAGAAAATCTGTAGACTTTTGATCTGAGAGTGGATCAGGTTAGGCGGATAATGGGAGAAGTCCCTATAGTTGACATCAAGAGTATTTCTGGTCTAACGTTGGACCATTTCAGGTTTATCTATTTAAATAAGGATAATAGTCTTCATACTATTATCAATCAACCATCAACTACTATCAGAAAACGTGAATTATGCACATATTGAACCTGTGAAGTTAACAGTTGGGATCTTTCAATTGGTGAAGAACCCAGGATCGTAATATTTGGTACTTTTGAAAAGAGTAGCCAACTCCCAATTTTTAACAATTGGTGCTTACTACAGGGGGTAGTTGAGTAGGATATACCAGTATAAGATGTCATACAAGAGCGAGTTAAGAAAACTCTGAATGGAGTTGGCAACCATCAACAAGAAAGCCTTATATTTTGTCAATCATTAAAAATTTGCTGCCTTGGAGGAGAGAGTCACCAAGACCAAGGAAAGTGTCAAAGATGCCTCCAATTTTGGCATAATTGCTAGGGAAAGTAACGTCACTAAAAAAGAAAGAAGAAAAATTAATTCAAGAAGTTTTATTCTTGAAAACTGAATGCAAAGTAGATCACGTTTGATTGCATTCATTCAGTGCAGACATAGAGCGTTTAGAGAAGCAAGTCAAACTTTTGAAGGCTCATAGATGCAAATGTGAACCTTATGTGGCAACCAACTCTGAAGAAAGGACCCCAAGAACTCCAGTTGGGAAGTCAACCATTCCCAAAAATATGCTGACCACATTTGCAGCCATTTTCAGAGATGACCCCCAAAATTACTCCTCAAGTCAGTCAAGTAGTCAAACCAAGAGTGATGGCTAGAGAGACTTCGGAGTAATTTAGAGCTATGCCAAAATTACCCACATTCTATTTTAATAATGCCCCTGCATTCTTCCAATTGTTTGACATGACTGTGTTTGGGTATGGCAATCGCCAAAAAGCTTTGATGGTGAGGAACTGTTTGGACACCAACTGTCAGAATTTGGTTTTACCTCATCTAGAGGGGGACAGCTAATCGTACTTGGAGGCCAAAGCTGCCATAATGAAAGAATTTGGAAGTTCCAAGCATATGTCAAAGTGCAAACGGAATTTATGGGAATCCAATTCCAGAAGGATTAATCCTTTTCGAGTTTTGCCAATCAATTCTAACAAGAATCGCAGTTTTTTGGTCAGAGCGAAAGTACTGGACAATTTTGATGCACAGATCATGTTGCAAGAAGCCCTTAGGCCCTATTGCTGTTTTCATAGAATGATGTCTTCTGTGTTCACAACCAAAATTACCACCTCACAAAGGGTGGATCATTTGAAGATATTAGAAGCTACATTTAAGGCCCCTAATTGTGGCTTCAAGCTGAGTCTAGTTAGAAATTCAAATCCTACAATGGTGACAGAGAGCACAAAGAGTCCAACAATCAAATCGTGCCAGGAAATAAGCCTGAGGAATCCTAATGGACAGACAAGAAAGACAAGCGCTGTTATCAATGCGGAGGAAAGGGTCGCTTTGCTGCTCAATGCAAGAAACCAAAGGAGCAGATTAACATGGTCCAGGAAAACCAGGCCAAACCTGCACAGGAGTCAGGTAAAGGGCTCATGGCCTGGGTTGGGAACAGTCTAGATCTGCGGTTAAACCTGTTCCCCTGATAACTTAAATGAAGAAAATGACATTAGTGATCTTTTTGTCAATGATGTTGTACAGGACCAACTTTATCAAGTGGCCATTTTAGATGTCAATGAAGTAGCCAGATCCAGAGCAAAGAGATTCAACCCTAAAATAAACAAGGAGGTCGCTTGCTCATATGCGTGACAGCTAGTGGACAAGATTTTATCTGCAGAGAATTTGGAAGAGTTGACCAAGGTCAAATTAGATGAGGAAAACCTGTCTATCACCCTTAGCGTAATTATGGAATTGTTTCCTAATCTATCAGCACAAATTATTCACACCCTTGATTCAGCAGTAATGCTGCTATACTTAGCAAATATGAGTTTACATATATTGATATGCTGGTTAATCAAGTATGGGTGCAGGTTATAATTGACTTTGGAGCGCCTATCATTATTTGTAAATTAAGCTGCAAAAAGATGAGAATCTCGCCTGATCTGGAGCACAAAAAAGAATATGGGACCTCTGGGCCAAATACAATTATCTCCTGTGGAGCTTATAAACGCTTTACCACTTCAATTTGGATCTTTAGTGGTATCCGCCCCAGCAATAGCGTTGTCCAATAAAAGCTATGATATTCTGATCAGGACCGAGTTTTTAGGAAAGTATGGGGTTAAATGTAACTTCAAAGATAATACATTGACTATATTGGGTCAGGCGTTACCTCTCTAGTTTATCAGAGAGATGGGGAAACTCCACTGACCAGGAGAAACAATTTCATTAATCTGATAATATGATGGCATTGTCCCAATTCGTTACCAATTAATTGGACAAAAGCTACGTTAAATGCTGATGGAAATTCTGGAAAATTGGGGAGTTCCGTTGTAGATCAAAATTTGAGGACCATAATTCCAGGATCAAAGATTATAGTCAATATGGGATTGACATTGGAGATACCGATGATGTATGGAGAAGTTAGTGGCCCCTGGAAGAAGTCCAGAGTAGAGCCATGGGTGGCTTCTGGAATAGTTATGCTGAGTCATGGTGAAATTTGAGTTCTCCTAGTGAATTTGAGTGTAAACAGATAACGATTAAAAATAATCAGATCGTTGCATTTGTCCATCTGATCCTGATGGCGGAATTGAGTAAATTTCACAATTTTGGGACCCTTGATGGGATGGGATTGCCAGCAGGGGTGGCTGAGAGTATCAATCTATTGGTCAATTGAGAGCAACTTGCTGACTGGTGGAAAGACAGCAGGAGGAGGTGCTCAGATTATTTAAAAAGTATTGGAAAGTCTCCACCCAGAACAATCACGATTTGGGGTGTGTGAGAAATGGTACCCACAAAGTTGACAACGGGGAAAATTTGCTGATAGTAAAGATACCTATTCAATAATCAAAGGCTGCTGAGGCATAGTGGAAGAAGAGATCAGCAAACTAGTGAAGCATTGGCTTCTAGTTCTATCATTGATTCCCTGGACAAGCTCTATCCTGATTGTGAAGAAGAAGGACTGCTCTAATTGGGTGGTGATTGATTATGAGAAGCTGAATAATATAAAATTAAGGGTTCATATCCACTACCACAAATTGACTGTGCATTAAATTAATTGGGAGAAGCGAAGTAATTCTCCACGATGGATCTGATATTGGGATATTGGAAAATCAATTTCCAATGAAAGACCAGGAGTTATGCACTATTATCACCGCGCAGGGTCTGTACCAACTAACTAGGATGCCCCAAGATTTTTTAATGCGCCTGCGACGTTCCAGAGGGCTATGTATGCTCTAATATATGAAAAATGAAGTTGCATGCGTCCTAGTGTACTTGGACGATATAAATGTGTTCAGTGGGACATTTAATTACCATTTACACCATTTGGAGGAAGTCTTCAAGAGACTATCCATGGCTAACCTGAAGAACAAGCCAAGGAAGTGTCATTTCTTCAAGAAAGAGTTGGAATATCAAGGATTCGTTATCAACTAGAGTGGACTGTATCTGCAAGCCCAGAAGATTGAGGCCATAGATCAGATGGTTATCCCTAGAAGTGTCCGAGATGTCCAAGTGTTCCTTGGAATAGTCAGATACTACTAAAGACTTATATGGGATTTCATGAGAATCGCTGAGCCCCTTTTTAATTTTTAAAGCTAATTTATTGTGGGGAAGGCCGACCAGGGTACAGACACTTCCAAAAATAAACATGAGAAAAAAACGAAACTTAGTAACAGGGAAGGCACCCCAGAGAAGCAATGCTATCTCCTGTTACCAGCGGGAACGCCACTATGGTGAGGAGGGGGGAACGTGTAAAGGGGCTGTAACCACAATTGAACACGTGTGGAGGAAGGGGTCCGAGTTGATGAACCAAACTGGGAACCAGGAGGAGACCAACTGACGGCAACGCGGTGGGAAGTACCCAAACATCCACGCTTGAAAGTGGTCCACCAAATGGGACCGGAATCTGTGGACAGCTTCTGAGAGAGTGGGGGTGGAGCCTGAGATGGCATCCAAGACAATCGTGTGGATAGTCCACATGGTGATTGCGACCACCGGAGCATGGAGGGAGCGTAGAAGAGGGGATATCATGGATATAACAAACATATCCCTAGACAGACTGAAGGGATGTGCCTGATCCTGGACAAGCAGACGTTGAACCTCGCGCCATATCGCTTCAGAGGTAGGACACTTCTCCAGGTGGTGGAACAGCGTTCCATACTGGCCACACACGATGCAGGATGAGTGTAAAGCGTTAGAGCGCTCAGCCATATGGTACACCCGCCTCAGGCAGCGCCACACATGGGAACGGATATGAGGCTGCAACAGAGGGTAGTGTGTGTATTTCCAAATAGTCTTCTGGGTCTCAAGGGAATAAGGGATGTCCATCATGTCCAGGTAGTCCACCCTGGATAGGACATGGGGCCGTGTGGGATCAAGCCATCTTGGATGGGTAGCCCCTGTACTTTTGTGCGAACTGAGGAGAGGGGCGGCCTCTCAGGGCTGTGTGTCCGCTAATACAAATTCTCCACTCAGTGCTCCACATGGAGAGGAGGATTCGCTTGTAGTGTATTTTAGTCCCGTAAGGACCTGTGGCCGATGGGTGTGAAGCAGGTATTTCATTAAGGAGTGAGGGTTCAAAGGATTGTTAAGGCCTAAGGCGCGGGAGAAGTTGGATTGGGCTGCGTGGGACCAGTGTTGGGAGGGGAGCGTAGGGGCGGTGACAGCCGCAATCCAGGTGCCCAGGATCTTGGCAGCATGGGCTTCAAAGTCGAGCAGGCCCATGCCACCACAACGATGAGGGCCAAACATGACCTCAAGCCACACTGGCGGTGGGAGGCCTAACCAAAGCCACCCTTGCAGAAGGGCATACATAGATTTGAAAAAACCTGGGGAGAAAACGATGGCGTGGGCTCCAAACCAAACTTTGGAGAGGAGCATAGAGTTGGCTAAAACAACCCTGCCAGTAAGGGAAGTAGGGTGGGATCTGAGGGAGGCGATGCGCTTTGTCACGTTGTCTAGAATATGACTTTCCATTAATGCTGAGGCATACCCACCTGCCTCCAACCACACCCCCAAATGGCGGACAGGCCCAATGGTAGGGCGTGGCACAAAGGAAAGAACAAGTGGGGCAGTGTGGGGTGGGCAGGGAAGGCGAGCATGAGTGCGAGCAGATGGGTCAGGCTGGACACAGGTCGCTGGGGCCCAGTAGGTTTGATACCAACCAAGGAGGATGCTTTCGGTTTTAAGGCGTTCAGTGCAGCATTACTTACCCGGGAATAAATCTGGATGAGAGCTTCAAGCGTGCGTGCATCCTGATTATTAGACACCCCAACCACACAATCATCAGCAAATGCCATCATCTTGACTGGGGCTTGGCCTGGCACATGGACCCCAGTGAGGCGGGCATTCACGTTCCAAAGTAGTGGGTCAAGGCTGAAGTTATATAAGAGTAGGCTAAGGGGGTCCCCTTGGCGTAGGCCCCTTTGGGGGCGGATTACTTCCGTTAGGAAGTCAGGGTTACTCACTGCCATTTTTGCAGATTCTGTAAGCAGCATTACCCAGTTGATGAAGCGAGGGGGTAAGCAGAATTGAAGGCAGGCCCTGAGGTATTCCCAGTTTACTCTTTCATAGGCCTTCTGTTGGTCCAAAAATACAAGTGCCCCAGAGGCCGTGGACTGGCATGCGTTAGCCACAGAGTGCACGTTGTCCCAAATCGACCTTCTGGGTATGAAACTGAATTGTTCTGGGGAGATGTTGGCAGAGGCTACAATCCCTAGATGGTTAGCCATGATTTTAGTTAAAATTTTTGTATCCGTGTTATTTAAAGAAATGGGGCGCCAGTTGGCTAAGCCTAGCTTGTCTCCTTTCTTGAAGAGTGTAATGGTGAAGGCCTCTTGCCTTCTGGTAGAAGGCGCGTATCCAGAAGACTCTGGTTAAGGGAGGCAAGCAACAGTGGGGATAGATATTTGACGTACTTCTTATAGAACTTATACAGAATGTCATCAGGGCTGGGGCATTTCCAATTTGGTGCACCGCAGATGGCGGACTAGAGTTCATCCAGAGTAATCAAATTCATTAACTCTGGGTATTGGGAAACGGTGCAGATGTGATCGTTATTGAGAAATTTTGCCATTTTGGCTGGCGGAATTGAATTGGATTGGTACAACTCAGAGTAATAATTTTGTATTTTGATCACCACTTTGGCCGGCGTATTCGCGATGGAATTGTCTGACCTCCACACCTGTGTGCAGGCCACGCTCTGGTGTGGTGCAAAGAATTTTTTAAAAAATAAGCGGAGAATGTGCCACCCGCTGTAATGTGTTTGTCCCTGTACTGAACACAAACCTGATGTTTGTGTTGCCTTTCAAGTGCGTTGAGGTGGGCGGCTGCTTCTTCCCACTTCTGGCCCCACACAGGGCTGTAGCCCATGGTTGGGATGTTGGACTCCAGGTGTGCCAACTCCGCCAGAGCATGCAGGATGTTGGCTGAGGTAAAGCGTGAGCATTGGGAGGAGAGGTGGTGAGCGTGGCAGATGGTATCTGCTTTGAAGGCTGACCATTTGGAAACTGGGTCCGCACAAAATGGTGTAATAATCTCTTTTGCTAAAGTTGCAGATTCCACCCATGTGGAAAATCCTGGTGATGAGATTTCAGGTGGGCGGAGTTTGCACCAATGCAGAGCCCTAGCCACTGTGACAGATAGGTGGAAGGTTATTGAGACCAGCCAGTGATTGGAGAAATCAATTTTTGATGTGTGGAAGTGGGAAATATTTGATCAAAATTGCACCAGCGCGAGGATAAGATTGATGCAGGACGTGGACCTTAACTGGCCATTGTGGATGTGGGGATGCATCATGTTCTTGAGCAACGGAGCTTGCTACAGCAGCACGTCAAAGAACCCAAGGGGTGGCCTTTAGAACGCGAAGTTCTACGTGACCCTGGGGTGTGTGGAATGAGGAAGGCCAGCGGTCCGTGGATGGGTTTAACCAACAGTTCATGTTGCCAACTATGAAAGGGTCAGGGGGTAACAGAAGGAATTTAACTGATGAGTAAAATTCCCAACGCTCTCGTGCACAGGTTGAGGCATAAATGTTGATGAAAGCGTGCACCATATCAGCCCATGAAAATGTGACAACGAGGACTCAGCCATCAAAGAAGGATTCAGATGATAAAAGTTTTAAAAAATTTGTTTTTCTGAACAAACACCCCACAGTGCTTAAACCAGAAGGAAAGGGAAGGGAGGAGCATGGTTTTCCAAGTGTCCTCAGAACCTCGCGGACAGTGGGACTCCTGGATGGCCAGGATGTCCACAGGTATATTTTGTAAAAAAACTCAGTTTCCTAGCCTGGGATGGCAAGGCCTTGAGTCCGGCTATGTTCAACGTCCCTAAAGTGAAGGCTCCCCTCATCGCACCTTAGGTGCAAGGGGATGGGCACCCAGGCCCACCAGCCACCTCTGGATCCCCACAGGCCTTCACAGCGGCGCGGGTGTTTGCAGCAATGCTATCAGAAGATTTGTTAATTTTAGCTGTCAGGTTTGTGTTGGCTTTTGCCTTTGCTTTTGGTTTCCCGCTGTCAAACGAATTTTTTGTGGTGTGGTTGAGTTTGGTGCACCAACGTTTGGGTAAAAAAAATTTCAGATAGGTTGGAGACCAAATTAGTTTCAATAGGGGCTTGGGCGCAAAGGTTGGGTGAGATCGAGTCGCCCATCAGATCCTCAGATTGGATGGCCCAATTGGCTTGGGCATCCCAAACTGATTAGTTGATGGATTCCTGAGTTGCTTCCACTTCGAAAGTTTTATGCCCCTTGGCGTTGGGAGTGTGGGATAGCAGATGCGACCTTGGCCGCTTCCTTGGACGCGGCCCTGTGGGCATGTTTGGCCTTCTTTTGCTCTTGAGGGGAGACAGGCTTTACTAGTAAGTAGCAGCCTTGTGCTCCCCATGGGAAGGCCTCTTTGATACTGGTGGTTGGTTCATAGTGAGCCTCCCCATTGGTCATGGCCGCTGAGGGGTGCTCTTGGAATGTGATGCCCTCCTTGGTGGGGCATGCATGTGCCTTATGGCCGAACGCGTCACAGTGGGTGCAGATGGGGGGTGTGCTGTCCATGGTTACCCAAGAAAGGGTGGGTGGTATGCCCCTCAATATTAATAAAAGTGGAGTAAGGTATCTAGGTTAGGTCCTTTGCAATAGCCTCAGTTGGGGCCAGAACTGCAATGGCTTTGCCGGTGCACAGGTGTGGCATCAGTTAAAGCATTGCATCTCAAAGGATTGAATTTAGCCATATATGGTGAGACCAGCTTTCAGGTGCTACTCCATAATGGCACACTTGACCGTAGTAGGCAAAAAGTTGAACGTGAGGAAAATTTGGTTGGATTTTGTCCATCTGGTGCACTTAGTTTTGATGACACACTGCCCTTCAGGGAGGTCAATCACAATGTGCACCGCAGAAGCTTCATCTGCTGCTTCCTTGTTTTTGAAACCAAGATCCAGCCAACCAAGTTACATGGAGTCAGGTGCAATGTACACCGCGGTCAGGAAATGAATGTGCACATCCCCACAAAACTTTTCCCACAGTGCCGTTTGCTGAATATCCAGGAACACCCGGACTCCATATTCCACTGATGAGAGTGGTTGAGAGTGCGGTGTGTTGATGTACTGGTTACATCGCGCCTGCCAAGTGAGGATTTCTGGGGAAATAGTAACCGCCAGTTTTTTACTTTTATCTAATCTGTCAGTTTCTCTGGGGCGTTTGCAAATGTCAGAAGTTGTGGGGCTACCACCTGTGCCCTTTAACTTACTTGCCCAACTGCTCCCTGACATGGGCGCAAACTAATCTCCTCTGTGAGATTATCAAACTAATGTCAGCCTTGAATAAAATAAGTTGCAAAAGTGATTGCAACGAGAGAGAAAAAAAGTTGCTGAGCCCCTTTTTAATTTGCTAAAAAATCTGAAGAAAGGATTCATTTGGAATGAAGAGGCCCAGAGCTCTTTTGATGAGTTACGCCAGTATCTGATAGATTCATACATTGAAAAATCCAAATCTTGATTGAGAATCTATATATAGATCAACGCTTTACTAATGGCGATTAGTGCCATCCTGAGTAAAGTAGATGATCTCAGAAATGAGCATCCAGTAGCTTATGTGAGCTGGCCGCTATCAGCAGCAGAATGGAATTACAGCATTACTGAGCATGAATGCCTTGCAGTAATCTACACCTGTAAACAGTTTTGGGTGTATATTCATAAAATGTATTTTAAAGTGGCTATGGACCTCTCTTTGCTGCGTTGGCTACACAAATTTGAGAGCACCCAAAGGATGTCTGGCCCAATGGCATCGAAGTTACAGGCTTATGACTATGAGAAAGTTCACCAAGAAGAAGCTTCTCGCCAGAATGCAGATGGCTTAACTAGGTCACCAATGGTTTAAAGTGGTATACAATGATCGTATGTGCTGTTCCAGAAGATAGTTGATGGAGAAATTGTGGACAAGCAACGAGAGATACAGGGTGCACTTTAGAAATTGATGGAAAGCACTGAGACCAAGGATGGACAAGTTTTTAATATTATTTATGGAATTTAATTTTTATCTCCAAGCTCATCAAAATGGGTGGCAATTGTCTAAGCCATGCATAAGGTAGTCAGGCATGGTGGCCTGAGGAAAATTACCAACCACATTTGCCAGTACTATTAATGGGGGTCTATCTACTAGGATGTGGCCAATTATTTGGCTTACTGTGTGGAGTGCCAGTTGTTCAAGCCTCACAAGAACATGACTGGATATTGACTGGTCTGCCCTGGATTTTCGGCATAAAGTGTCCATCAATGTGATGGGACCACCGATAATGAGTACAGGAGGAGTTAAATACATAATAGTTGCAATTGACCATCTTACTAGATGGGTTGAGATGAAGGCCCTGGAGAAAGTGGATGCTACAAGCACTGCAAGGTTTATCCTGGATCAAGTTGTAAACCATGGATGCCCGCAAGTCTTGTTAAGTGACAGTGGAACAGATTTCACATCACATGTGTTCCTGAATTCAATGAGATATTGGGGATTCAAGGAGTCGTGTCAGTACATACCAGCTGGAGTGAACGGACTGGTGGGACGGGTTAATGGAACGCTGGCTGTGTATCTGAGGAAGCTGGTCACAGGGAGAACTTCCACATGGGAAACATTTCTCAGTTTATTGATGTTCACATATAATATCAGTCACCACACAGCAACAGAAAAAATGCTGTTTGAATTATTTTATGGAAGGAAGGCTGCGTTGCTTCCAATTCTATATTCAGTGGTTGTACCAACATTGGGGATGAGTGCCAAGCAGTACCTGCTTCAACTTTTGAACATCCTGATTGAGATGCAATTACAAGAATTTGATATGACCTTAAAGGAGAGAATTAAAGCCAAAATGATGGACAATAAGAATTTACTAGCACATCAGAATACCACATAGGCGATAAGATTGTCTATTGTTACATGCATGGTTTTGGAAGAAGAAAAAAGTTGGATGCGTTGTGTTCAGGTCCACTTGAGATTATTGCCAAGATGGAAACGGAAGCCTATTACATTAAGAACCTCTTGGATGGAAGGATTGTGAATCAAGTCCATGCTAAATATCTAAAGCAGTGAATCAAAGAAAGGAATGAATAGAGTGTTCCCAAAGGACCGCTGAACCATTGAGATGGTTATGTCCTGAAAATTTTTTAAATCCTAAAAAGGGACTGCTGAACTAAAATAGTAAACTAGTCTTAAAAAATAAGATCTCTGAACCATGAAAACTGGTAGGTCAGAGGATACCTAGGAAACAGTTTGGGGGAATAATAAAAAAGATGGACTTCTGAACTGAGTGAAGGTCATATTTCATATAAAAAGAAGAATAAGAATAAAAAATTGATAAAATCTGGGGAAAAACATTAAAAATGCACATAAAAAAGTCACATTTTTACAATTTTAATGGGTATCCTTGACTTGGGGATGATTCCACCTATGTCACCTCTCGAGGGGTTAGAATGTATGATAGTAGGGTTGAATAACCATCAAAATCTATATGAGATCAGATTCTAGCAAGGTCTAGACCTACTCAAAGCCAAGTTTATTGAGTGTAGGCTGATCCCTGCAAGAATGCATTGAGGGGAAGAGAGATACAGATGTTGGTACATTGGTGAAAGCCATGCTTGCATTGACATGGCAAAAATCTCTCTTTTTGACCCCAACTATCCCCAAACCCGCCAACGCATCAAGTCTTTCACTTGTGTGCTGGCTCTTCTCACTTTCTTTGAGCATCAACGTGCTCAATACGCTGAGGCGATATATACCGCTGGCCTCATAAACAAAGAAAACCCGCAGCTATACCTCATCATGCCCCATGTCGCTGATGCCCCTACCCCTACGTTGTCCGCCATGGTCTGCCAGATAAAGCAGGTGCCGGACAAAAGTCTCCCAAAGCTTCCTCGCCTTCTGATATGGTCTCCTAGGCTGATAACCTAGGGGCTATATTAGGAATTTTTTAATTTATATTAATCCCTTTGTTTGTCCCATTTGAAAATAAAGATGCGTGTCAGCTCCCTTTTGGGTTGGTCGCCACTAGTGCTAAAAAAAGAGATGTTGATACATGCCAAATGTGATACCCATTACTAGGGAGGAAAGCAAAAGAACAATTAGAGGTAGTCGGTGGATAACCCTGAGTAATCCCAATATGGCACTAGAGCCAGAAGATTGGTATTGAGTGTTTGCTGATGGGCTTTGTCAGCAACATTGGACATATGATCTGGCATTTTGAAAGGTATATTAGGCATGGGTTGCTAAATCATGCCCCCAATTAAAGCCATAAGGTGGAGGTACCAATGGGAAGTGCCAGAAATGATATAGTTGTGTAAGGATTGGACAGCATCCTGAAGTCAACAACTATGAGCTTCTTGAATTTGAAAACGGAATGAGTAATTAATTTAGAGAGGCTGGAAGCTTTGTGGCCCAATTTTGGAAAATTTGGCTTGCAAAACAAAGGGCATAAGCTGCAACGTCACAATATAGGATGTTTGTAAGATTGGAGTGATTCAGAACTATGGAAAGTGCCTCAGTAACTTGGGTCCTCAATTCTGCATAGAGAAGCTCAAAATGTTTACAATTTCTTATGGCCAGTTAAGTTGAAAGAACAGCTAGTTTATAAAATTGGCTGTGTCAGAAAAGGAACTCTGGAAGCAAGTTAGATCTGGTGAGAAAAAATTGATCTGTATCAGATGACATTGCATCAGGAGGTTTTACAATAATAGTAGAAGTATCTGCAAAAGAAGCCAAATCCAGGAGAGTATTGAAATATAATTTTGGAATTGATGACAGAGGGAGAATTGGCTGTGAGTTGTTCAAGATGGTTGCTACTCTGATTCCGTTGGGGGTTGTATACTGTTTCCAGTAGTTCCACGGAAGGACTGCTTATGGGTGACTGACTGTGAGTATGAGTCTTAGGGGGACCATAGAAAGATTTCTTCATGCAGATCAACTCATCAATTGGAAAAGCCAAGCATCTTTATCATATAGAAATTTTGAGCTGATGTTGGTAATGAGATTCTGAATATGACATATGAGCGGGATGAGAGGGGGATGTTAGACTTTTTATAATAGTTTTTATTATTCATTTTTTAATCAATTAAGCTCTAAATTTGTAGAAATTAATCTTAAAATTAATGATATAAGCTCTTCAGAAAAAAATTTAGAATAATATGAGTAAAGAAGTTATTTTGAGAGCATAATAAGAGTGAATATAATTGAGCATTCCTAATTGTGTCATGAGACAAACATCAACTTTAGGAACCTCCTATCAAGAACAAGGAGGGAGATCAGGAAAATAATGATGCTGGACCAAAATTCTGAATATGACAACGGGTTATATGCCCTGACTGGGGGGAAACTTGGCTTTCCATGACTAGTAACAGCATGAGTAAATCAATCAGCTCAGAATAACAGTGAGTTGTGAGACTGAGCTCTGAAGAGGCGGTAGCGAGGAGGAAAAGGAAGAGAACCGCATGCCAAAGGTTGTCCTGAGAAGCGTTGAATCCAGATTGACTGGGCTCTGCTAGAAACCAAGATATTCAATCTGGTCTGAGGCAGTATTCTCCTGTACCAATCCTATTCTCACTGAAAATCTAGGCAAGAGGGGGATATATTGAGATTTTTACCCACATTTCCATCCTCCTATTATCATAGATTGCTAGGGGATAATTCCCTATGATAAGTGAATTGGATATTGGGTGACCCCAATTTCAGGCTAATAATGTTCAGGGGATTTTAGGTAATTTGCCAGGTTTAGACCTATTATGGATCGATCTAGGTGAATACTCAAGATCTTATCAGGTAGAGTTGCCAATGAAATGAGGCATCTGATAGTTGCCCATTAATTAACTATCAAATTTCAATTGTAACTGGTTGGGTTTCATCACCAACCAATTTGGATTACAATGAGCAAGTTGCAAGGTGAGTGATTCCACCTGCAACTAGTGAATCAATAAGTTGGTTTGTGACCTGCCATAATGGGTAAAGAGTCCCATTATTTAAGCAGGTTGCTCATCAAATATGATTGGTTTGTTGGGATTGAGTGTAAAATGATAGGGACACGTTTTCTGGCTTTTTCCATTTTAGGCCTTGAGGGTTTCTGATGAAGAAATACTAACCAGATGGAGAATATCATTGTTGGTGAGACGTCAAAGGGAAATATAATGGCAACGGCTGCCACTTCATGGCTGAAGCGCCAACTGAGAGTTGGGGCCAAATTCCCTCTATAAATTCCATGATAACTCGAAAAAATGAAAGACATTAACACTATGTCCAGACATTAACATTATGTCCAAATATTGAGTAGAGATCAGTAATTGTTTTGGTTTTTTTCCTTTCATGAAATAAATGTTGTGTACAATAAAGGGAACTCTTTTGTCATATAAAGAGTAAGGATTATAGATCCTTAGAAGAGAAGCTGAACCTAGAAGGGAATCTCCGCAGACTCCATCTCATGAGAAGAAAGGCTGTAGACTTCTGAATCTGAGAGTGGATCAGGTTAGGCGGATAATGGGAGAAGTCCCTATAGTTGACATCAAGAGTATTTCTGGTCTAACGTTGGACCATTTCAGGTTTATCTATTCAAATAAGGATAATAGTCTTCATACTATTATCAATCAACCATCAACTACTATCAGAAAACGTGAATTATGCACATATTGAACCTGTGAAGTTAACAGTTAGGAGCTTTCAATTGGTGAAAAAAAAACCCAAGTTTGTAACATTTGGTACTCTTGAGAAGAGTAGCCAACTCCCAAAAGTTTAACAGAATTTAAAAACACTAGTCTTCAATCAGTTCATACTTCTTTGAGAAGGAATCTGAAACCAGCGGAGTTTTTCATTATTAAATAGTTTCCACATTTGGATAAATTTTGTTGGTTCAATGGGAGAAGATAGCACTATGATAGAAAATGGTTGTTTTAAACAGAATGTATATTCAAAAATTGTTAAATTAGTGTTGTTAGTATTAAGACATCCAAAGAGTGGTTAGCCTGGAAGGATAATTCCTGTTTCCACTTTAGTGTAAATTTTGTTCAACAAATTTTGAAACATGTTCTGGCTAAAAAATCTTGGTGCAGTATATTTGTTCCAAGGTTGACCCACATTAAATACTTTTTTAGAATTAAGACATCCAATGAAGTCAATCCAAAAGTGAGGCTTTTTTACATTCCAAATGTTTAATTTTTATTCTGATTATAAACCACAGAGTTTGAGATAATCATCTTTGCAAACTATTAAAAAAAGTTTAGAGTAAAATCTTTTGAAAAGAGACAATTATGCTTTTGAAAATTGAAATTTTGGGCTGATATCGCTTATTGATAAGATGGAAGTAATAATACTGAAATAATATTGGCTTGTCATAAGTTAGAGAGACTCAATTCCTAAAGAGATCAATGTTTCTCATTATAGTCACAAAGATCTGAGAACCAGTTAACACTGTGATTGGATCAGATTTACCACATGTCATAGTAATCAGGTTTTTTGTATTAATGCTGCCCTTAAGCAATGGATAGGATATCTTTTGGTAATCCTGCGCATAACAATGCAAAAAAGTCCACCAAAATGAGGGAATGCGGGATAACTCCTTGGTGCGGGGTCTGTAATCAAAATGAATAGCAAAAATCCTGGTTGCTGAAAAAGACAACACCTGCAATTTACTCACTCATCAAGGGCAAGTACAAGTCTCAGAAAGGCCAAGAGAGGTAAACAGCCATCAGGAGTTGATTTTCCTTAAGACATCCCTCATGGGGTTTTACAACGAGAGACCATGAAGTGATGTACAGTGTTGGCATATCTCATAACGTTATCAATTAAATACATATATAGATAATAAAACATCCAGTGTTATTGCACAGGGTATCCCCAGTCTCATTATCAGAGTAAATATTGGCACCAAGGTATTTTCACCCATAAAATTTTGGTCCACTAGATCCAGTGCAGGCTCACTTATACCATTTTGGTACTTTTCATAATTGGAGACCCTAGCTAGGTTTGGGGATTTTAAAAAATGAATATAACTGATCCAGGAACTTTTCTTTCTCGTTGCAAACACTTTTGCAACCCATTTAATTCAAGACTAAATCTAGTTTGATAATCTCATAGAGGGGATAAGTCTGCGCCCATGTCTGGGAGCAGTTGGGCAAGCAAGGCAAGAGGAGCAGATGGAAGGCCCGCGGCCTCTAACGTTCAAAAACGCCCCAGAGAATCCGGCGGAATAGAGAAAAATCTAAAAAAACCAGCGGTCACAATTTCCCCAGAGATACTCACGTGGCAAGCACGATGCAACCAGTACATCAACACGCCACACTCCCAGTTACTTTTGTCGGTGGAATTTGGAGTCCATGTTATCTGGACATCCAAAAAACGGCCTTATGGGAAAAATTTTGTGAAGATGTACAAAAAATTTTCCCAACCGTGGTGTACGTTGCACCTCACTCCATGTCGCACAGTTGGCTGGACCTAGGTTTCAAAAGCAAAATAGCAGCAGATGAGGCTGCAGCAGTGTGCATAGTGGTCAACCTCCCCAAAGGGCAACAGGTTGTTGAAACCAAACGCACCAGATGGACAAAATCAAGCCAAATTTTCCTCACGTTTGACTTTTTGCCTACTACAGTAAAACGTGACATTTTGGAGCAACACCTGAAAGATGATCTCGCCATATATGGTGAAATACAATCTTTTGAAATGCAACGTTTTACGCTGATGCCACACCTGTGCACCGGCAAAGCAATCGCAGTTCTGACCCCAACTGAGGAGATTGCAAAGGACCTAACCCAGATCCCACACTCCACCTTTATTGATATCACAGGGCATACCACCCACCCATTCCAGGTAACCGTGGACAGCGCGCCCCCCATTTGCACCCACTGTGATGTGTTCGGCCATAAGGCGCATGCATGCCCCATCAAGGAGGGCGTCACATTCCAAGAGCACCCCTCGGCGGCCATGGCCAGCGGAGAGGCACACTACGAACCAACTGCAAGCACCAAGGAGGCTTTCCCGTGGGGAGCACAAGGCTGCTACCTATTGGTAAAGCCCATCTCCCCGCAGGAGCAGAAGAAGGCCAAGCAGGCCCATAGGGCCGCGGCCAAGGAAGCGGCCAAGGCCACCACCACCATCCCACACTCACAACGCCAGGAGGACATGGAGACCTTCGCGGCGGAAGTAACTCGGGAATCCATCACCCAATCAGATTGAGAGGCCCATGCTGAGCGGGCCACTCAATCTGAGGATCCGATGGGAGATTTGATCTCACCCAATTGCTGCACCCAAGCTCCGTTCAAAACCGACTTGGGACCTATCCCAACCAAAAAAATATTTTTGCCCCACTTGATGGTGCACCGAACTTATCCGCACTGCAAAAAATTCATCCAACGTCGGGAAAACAAAAGGTGAAGGCCAAAGCCAACGCGACTCTTTCTGCAAAAATTAACAAAAACCCTGATAGCGTTGCTGCTAACACCCATGCTGCTGTGAAAGCCCGTGGGGACCTAGAAGAGGATGGTGGGCCTGGGGGCCCACCCCCTTGCACCTAAGGTGCGATGGGGGAAACCTTCACTCTAGGGACACTGAATATCGCCGGACTCAAGGCCTCCCCATCCTGGGCTAGGAAACTGAGTTTTTTACAAAACAATTTACCCGGGGATATCCTGGCCATCCAGGAGTCCCACTGTCCATGAGGTTCCGAGGAAGCTTAGAAAACAATGCTCCTACCATCCCTATCCTTTTGGTCAAAGCACTGTGGGGTGCTAATTTGAAAACAATTTTTTCAAATTCACATCCTCAGAAACATTCCTAAATGGCTGAGTGCTCATTGTCACCTTCTCGTGGGCTGACGTTGCGCACACATAATAGTCAACATTTACACCCCAAACGGTGCACACGAGCGTCAGGAATTTTTCTCATCAGTCAAATCCCTCCCGCTACCCCCAATTCTTTCCTAGTTGGTGACATGAACTGTTGGCTAACCTCACCAATGGACTGGTGGCCACCATCACCCCATGCCCCACAGGGTCACGTAGAACTACGCGTTCTAAATCCACCCTTGGGTTAATGGATGTGATGCCGCGACATGCCTCACTGCCCAAAAACATGACGCATCCCCACATCCACAACGGCCAATTAAGGTCCATGACCTGCATCGACCTTATTCTAATGCCAACAAAATTCCAACCCCACATCTCCCACTTCAAAACAATGAAAATGGAATTCTCTGACCACTGACAGGTCTCGATAACATACCACTTACCTGTCACAGTTGCAAAGGCCCCACACTGGTGCAAAATCCGCCCCCTCAAGCTCGCATCGCCAGGATTTTCCACGTGGGTGGAAGAGGCAACTTTGGCGAAATCGTTTGTTGCACCATTTTGCGCAGACCCCATTTCCACATGGGCAACTTTCAAAGAAAACACCATCCACCACTTTCGCCATCTCTCCTCTAGGCGCTCATGAGCCACATCGGCAGTTATCTCGCATGCGCTGGTGGAATTGGCCCACTTGGAGTCCAACATTCCAGCCACAGGATATAGCACTGCATGGGGCTGGAAGTGGGCGGAGGCAGCCGCCCACCTCAACGCACTTGAAAGGCAACACAAACATCGGGTTTGTGTCCAATACAGGGCCACACGCATCACTAAAGGCGACAAGTGCACCGCATACTTCTTTTAAAAAAATTTTGCACCACGCCAGAGCATGGCCTGCACACAGGTGCGAAGATTGGATAATTCCATTGCAGACACACTGGCCGAAGTGGCAATTGAAATGTAAAGATATTACTCCAATTTATACTGAGCTGAACCAATTTAGCTGGCCGAAATGGCGGATTTTCTCAACTGAGCTCATATCTGCACCATTTTCTGATACTCAGAAATAATGAGTTTAATTACTCTGAATGAATTAAGGGCAGCCATTTGCGGTGCGCCAAACTGAAAATGCCCAGGCCCAGATAGCATTCCATATGAGTTCTACAAAAATATTTTAAATATATATCCGCACTGCTGCTAGCCTCACTCAACCAAAGCCTGTTGGAAATGCGCCTCCTACCAGGAGGACATGAGGCCTTTACTGTATTACTCTTCAAGAAAGGGGATAGGCTTGACTTAGCCAACTGGCGCCCCATTTCTCTAACAAACACAGACACTAAAATTTTAACCAAAATCATGGCTAATCGTTTAGGGATTGTAGCATCTGCCACCATCTCCCCAGAACAATTCAGTTTCATCCCCAGAAGGTCGATTTGGGATAACGTGCACTCTGTGGCTAATGTATGTCAGTCCACAGCCTCTGGGGCACTTGTATTCTTGGACCAACAAAAGGCCTATGATAGAGTAAACTGGGAATACCTTAGGGCCTGCCTCCATCAATTCCGCCTACCCCCCCCGTTACATAAACTGGGTGATGCTGCTCACGGAATCTGCAACAATGGCAGTGCGTGGCCCAGGCTTCCTAATGGAAGTAGTCCGCCCTCAAAGGGGCCTGCGACAAGGGGACCCCCTCAGCCCACTCTTATACAACTTCAGCCTTGACCCACTACTGCAAAATGTGAATGCCCACCTCACTGGGGTCCATGTGCCAGGCCAAACCCCAGTCAAGATGATGGCATTTGCAGATGATTGCGTGGTGGGGGTGTCTAATAACAAAGATGCACGCGCGCTTGAAGCCCTCATCCAGGAATATTCCCGGGTAAGCAACGCGGCACTGAACGCCTCCAAAACCGAAATCATCCTCCTTGGTCGGTTTCAGAACTGCTGGGCCCCAGCAAGTAGTTCCCAACCTGGCCCATCTGCTCGCCCACGTCCACGCCTTACTAACTCAACACACACCGCTCCACTGGTGCTCCCCTTTGTGCCACGTCCTACCATAGGACCGGTACGCCATTTGGGCGTGTGGATGGAGGCAGGTGGATACGCGTCAGCAGTAATGGAGTGCCATATACTGGACAACGTGACAAAGCGAATCGCCTCTCTCAGAGCCCACCATACTTCCCTCACTGGCAGGGTTGTTTTAGCCAACTCTATGCTCCTCTCCAAAGTCTGGTTTGGAGCCCACGCCATCCCCTTCTCCCCAAGCTTCTTCAAATCCCTGTATGCTTTGCTACAAGGATGGCTTTAGTCAGGCCGCCCTCCACCAGTATGTCTAGAGGTCATGTTTGGCCCTCATCATCAAGGTGGCATGGGCCTGCTTGACTTCAAAGCCCATGCTGCCAAGATCCTGGGCACCTGGATCGCGGCCGTCACCGCTTTTACACTCCCATCCTAACACTGGTCCCGCGCGCCCTGCTCCAACTTCTCCCGAGCCTTGGGCCTCAACAATCCATCAAACCCACACTCCCTGATGAAATACCTCACATCACACACATCGGCCACAGGTCCTCACGGGACTAAAACCCACTACAAAGAATCCTACTCTCCATGCGGAGCGCAGAGTGGAGAATTTGTATTAGTGGACATACAACCCAAAGAGGCCGCCCATCTCCTCAGTTCACACAAGAGGTACAGGGGCTACCCATCCATGATGGCGTGATCACCATTCGACCCCAAGTCCTATCCAGGGTGGACTACCTGGACATGATGGACATCCCTTATTCCACTGAGACCCAAAAGACTATCTGGAAATACGCACACCATCCTCTGTTGCAGCCTCAAGTCCGCTCCCATGTGTGGCGCTGCCTGAGGCAGGTGTATCATACAGCTGAGCGCTCTAACGCTTTACACTCATCCTGTGTCATGTGTGGCCAGTATGGAATGCTGTTCCACCGCCTGGAGAAGTGTCCTACCTCTAAAGTGATATGGCGCGAAGTCCAACGTCTGCTAGGCCAGGATTAAACGCATCCCTTCAGTCTGTCAAGAGATATGTTTACTTCATCAATGGCCTCCCCCCTCCCACCCTCCCTCCATGCTCTGGTGGTTGCAATCGCCATGTGGACTATCCACACGATTGTCTTGGATGCCATCGCTGGCTCCATCCCCACCCTCCCTGAAGCTGTCCACAGATTTCGGTCTCATCTGGTGGACCACTTTCAAGCGTGGATGTTTGGATATCTCCCACCGCGTCGCCGACAGCTGGTCTCCTCCTGGTTCCCAGTCTGGTTCATCAAAAATAGACCCCTTCCTCCACACGTGCTCAGTAGTGGCTACGGCCCCTTCACAAGTTCCCTCCCCTCCCCATAAGTGGCGTTCCCGCTGGCAACAAGAGATAGCATCGCGTCTCTGGGGTGCCTCCCCTGGTACTAAGTTTTGTCTCGTCTGAGTCATATTCGCAAGTGTCCATCCCATGGTCGGCCTTCCCCGCAATATATTAAATTAAATATAACTGATCCAGAAATTCCTAGCTCATCCCATTTGGGGAAATTCATAAATAAAAAATAAGTCAATCCATTATCAATTGAGGAATCAATTCAGGTCCTCGCTGGAGCACAATTCCATAGAGCCTAGCTTCTTTCATTTCAAAGAACTAGACGTTAACCTTAGGCAGGTTCACCATAGCCAGAGGGCTCTTTTTAACCAAATTAGGTCTCAGTAGATCTATGGCTTAAAGACCTTATGTTGTGGCTACTGGCCTCACAAAACCACCATTGTCTCATTGCAATTCAGAAATACCTATTGTAAAGTATCCTCTAGGACGCAATATATGTTTTTGCTTGATTCCACTCAGAAATGCCCTGTAATGAGCATCACTCTCAGAAAAAAGGGTTTGCTTTTCCAAAATCAGGTAGTTCTTGAAGCTAGGTAATTGTGGAGGGAATCAAATATTATCAGGATGAGATTCGGGAGTGTTGGGATTTTTGCCCATATTTCTAGCCTGATAGATTACCAGGAATCACTAAGATATAATTTCTTAATGTGAGGTGAATTGGAAATCGGTTGACCCTGTTTCAGAGTAACTATTTTCAGGGAATCTTAGGATATTCGCCTAGTTATATCCATCGGCAATTAATCTGGATAAATGCTTAAGATCTTGTTGGGCAGAGTTGCCAACAAAATAGGGGCATCTGATAGTGATTAACTATCAGGTTTACTGATTGGGATCGGTTAAGTTTCATCACCAACTGATTGGGAATGTAAGTAGTAAGTTGTGAGGCGAGTGATGCCGCCTGCAACTAGCAAATCAATCAATTGGTTTTTGACCTGCCTTAATGGGTAACAAGTCCCATTACCTAAGCAGATCGCTTGCCAAATATGGTTGGTTCGCTTGGATCAAGAGGAAAACGTTAGGGACACGTTTTCTGACTCTTTCTCTTTTAGGTCTTAAGGATGTCCAATGATGAAATCCTAGCCAGGATGAGGAAGACCATCATTGCTGAGACAAGGATGGGTGATTCAACGGCAATGGCTGCCATTTCATTGAAGGGGTGTCAACCAAGGGTTAGATGGCCAAATCCTCCACTATAAAAAACCTAGAATATACTCATAATAAAACATTTTACAGTTTTACAGCTTTACATTCTATACAGTATACAGTAGATATACCAGTTTAGTAAGCTCCAGCATCCATTTGTTCTATTCTTTCTAAGGGATATTCTTGTGTGCGATAATTGGGAGACTCTTTAGGGAAAAAGTAGTGATCTGAGTTAGGATTCAGAGAAGAAGCAGAAACAAACTAGGGATTGCTGCTGACTGTGTAAAACTGGAGAAACTGTCACCAGGGAATATCAGAGAAGATCAGGTTAGATGGTACAAGGGAACAAATCCCTATTTAAAGACATCTCAATTATCTTGAGCAGAAATACTGGCTGAGTGTTGGGCCAAGATCTAAGAGTTCCATTCAACTATGGATAATAGTCATCATACTATTATCAACCGATTATATCAACAATATAACACAGACAAATTGCACAAGAATCATACCTGTGAAAGTAAGTTTATAGGGGTTATTGGCCAATAATAATAACCAGACCTATATATATTTACAAAGTGGTGCTCACTACAGGGGTGTAGTTGAGTAGAATAATTTAGAAAAATGTCATATGCAGATGTTTCCAATTCTGGAAATGAGTTACTGAGGATTTAACAAAGACAGAACGTGAAGTGGATCATGTTCATTGGTGTTCACCCAGCTCAGAAGTGGAGCTCTGAGTGAAGAAAATCAAAGATACTCATTACCAGGGAAAGGACTTGCAGCCTAGATATGGAACTATATTTTACTGCAAGGAAACCAGTCGCACTGGACATCTACCTGAGATGAAGACTATCAGCAGGGCCAACTTGAGTTAAAATTGGGTTCGCTGGAAATAAACCTAAGGAACAGCAGGGCTGACTCAGGTTAAAGTTGGTCCGCTTTAAATATTCCTGAGGAGAGAGTGATTAAATGAGGCGTTGGACGAAATAGGAAGCAATCAATCAGGAGATTTGGATTACCATACCAATGAAGATATAAAGTCAAAACAGGAAATGATTGATCCAAGATATAGGAGGAAATCATTTGACTCAATAACACTGAATCAATGATCAGAAGTTACTGGAGATGAGTTCATCAATTTAAGAGAAATTGGATGAAGCTAACGAGGTGCAGAACGACCTGTATAATTAAGGATGGTCACAAAGGTCAAAAATCGTTTTCAGGAGAAAAACAATCTGAACAATCAAGAGGAACTGTTGGCTAATGAGATATGAGGATCCAGGAATCAGTTGCAAAATATGAGATAGAATTAAGACCTGTTGGATGAATATTCAGTTGGGATCAAAGGCCTAATATATTCAAGAGTATTGCCAAAGTCAGCAGGTGTAGCCTATATGTGCAGAAACAGCGCTGCTGGTCATATAGTGAGAAAGGTCCATACTAGGTATTATTGAGCCTAAGAGAAAATAGTTGCAATGTTCCCAGAGGACCTCTGAACCATTAAATGGTTATGTCCTGAGATTTTGGTCAAGTCCCAGAAGAGGACCACAGAACCAAATGGATGGTTAAATCTTAAGAGGATAAGATTGAACCATGATTACTGGTAGGTCAGAGTTACCTAGGACCCAGTCTGGGTGAAAGGGAAAAAAAGGGCCTCTGAACCTTTTTGTAGGTTGCAAGTCCCATTGCAAAAGAAAAACACAAAAAAAATATAAAATATCTAATGAATATTGTCCATGAGTTTTGGACCTAAGAAGCGATGAAAAATCCTAACAGCTGAACTGAGGAAATTCCACAATTTTGGGACCCTCAATGAGATGGGATTACCAGCTGGGGTAACCAAGAGTATCAACCTATTGGTTGATTGAGAGCAACTCGCAGATCTAATGGAAGGACATTAAGAGGAGGTTCTCAAATTGTTTGAAAAGTATCAGAAAGTATTCGCCCAAGATGACCACAATTTAGGATGCATGAGAGATGTGATCCACAAGGCTGATACTGGGGAAAATTTGCCAATTATGATGAGATTGGTGGCATGAGTTGCCAAGAGTATCAATCTATTAGATTTATTCAGGATTTTTCCAGAATCGCCAAACCCTTATTTCATCTGTTGAAGGATTTAAAGAAAGGATTCATATGGAATAAAGAACCACAGGAATCCTTCAATGAGTTATGCCAATATCGAATAGATTCTCTGATTTTGTGATATCTGAATTTCGCTTAAGGATTTATTATACAAATTGATGCTTTGTTTACGGCGTTTGGTGCCATATTATTCCAAGTAGATAAACTTGGGGACAAACATCTGGTGGCGTATGTGAGCTGGACACTCAGCTGCTGAGAGGAACTACACCGTAACTGAGCATGAATGCATTATAGTCATTTATGCCTGTAAGCAGTTTCAGGTGTATATCCATAGAATGCACTTCAAAGTGGTGACAGACCACTCCTCGTTGCGTTGGCTCCATAATTTGAGAGAACCAGAAGGACAACTGGACTGATGGTCACTTAAACTACAGGCTTATAATTTCATGATTGTCCACCAAGTGGGGGCTTCTCAACAGAATGTGGATGACTTATTGCGGTTAACAATGTTCCAGATGGTATACCAGCAGGCGGATGAGTTATTCCAGAGAATGGTTGATGGAGAAATCAGGAACGAGCCCAAGGAAATTAAGGTGCTCTTTGAAAATTTTATGGAAACACTGAGACCATGGATGGATAAGTGATTAAGATGATAACAGGAAGCAGTTATTATTCCTGAAGCTGTCAGAAGAAGCAGCTATCATTCAAGCCACTCATAAAGTTGTCAGGCATGGAGGACTGAGAAAAACAACCAACCATATTCGCCAGTACTACTACTGGGAGTCAATCAACTATAATGTTGCCGTCTATCTAGATTGTTGCGTGGAGTGCCAGTTGCACAAGCCACATAAAAATACAACTTGATACTGACTGGTACTACCTGGATTTGCCTGTCAGTGTCCATCAACATGATGGGACCGCTGACAATGAGCACAGGGGGAGTCAAGTACATAATAGTTGCAATCAACCATCTGATTAGATGGGTCGAGATGAAGGCCCTGGCGAAAGTAGATGCTACCAGCACTGCGAAGTTCATCCTGGATTAAGTAGTATACCAACATGGATGACCACAGGTCCTGCTTAGTGACAATGGGACAAACTTCACATCTCATGTAATCCTGCAACTGAATGATAATGGGAATCCAAGGAATCATGTCTATACCCTACCAGCCATAGATGAACAGACTGGTAGAACAAGTGAATGGAACGCTGGCCTTGACGCTGAGGAAGCTGGTCACAGGAAGATCTTCTGTGTGAGGAACATACCTGAGTTTGGTGATGTTTGCCTACATTATGAGTCATCATATGGCGACAGGAAAAATGCCATTTGAGTTGTTATATGAGAGGAAGGCCGCATTGCTGCCAATTTTATATTTGGTTGTGGAACCAACATTGGTTATGAGTTCCAAACAGCACTTAAAACGATTGACAAATATCCTAATTGAAATGCAATTGCAAGCATTTGATACTACATTAAAGAAAAGGATACAAGTGAAATTGATGGACGATAAGAACTGACTGGCCTTATTAGAATATTGAATAGGCGAAAGAGTTGCCTATTGCAATACACATGGTTTTGGGAGAAGAAACAAACTGGATGCGTTGTAGTTGGGTCCATTTAAAATTATTGCCAAGTCGGTGACTGACGCCTATTCCATCAAGAATCTTGGATGGAAGAGTGATAAATGAGTTCATGCTAAGTATTTGAAGTGATGGATTAATGAAAAAAAAAAAAAAAAGAGTTCCTAAAGTACCGATGAACCATTAAATTTGTGATGTACTGATTATTAGGCAAAGTCTGAAAGATGGACCTCTGAACCATAGAAAACTGGTAGGTCTAAGAATACCTAGGATCCAGTTTGGGGGAAAAAGATGGACCTATGAACTAAAACAAGTCAAGTCCCATGGGAAAAAAAGAAGAAAAAAATAAAAAATTGATAAAGATATTGGAAAAAAAGATAAAACCGCATAGAAAAAACCAATATATTTTTATAACTTTTAGTTTTAAAATTACCTCAATTCAGGTATGATTCCGCCTATATTATCTCTTGGGGGAGGGATGATGGATCTCAGTAGGAATGAATAACCCATCAAAATCTATGTGAGATTAGATGCTAGCGAGGGCTAGACCTACATGAAACTAAGTTCATTAAGCAAATGCAGATCCCTGCAAGAAAGTGACTAGGGGAGGGAAATTGAGATGTTGGAAGAAGCAAAATGCAAACCCTGGAGCAGGGAGGAAAGCAACAGTACATAAAGAGGCAATTTGGCAAATAACCCCAAGTAATCCCAATATGGTACCAGAGCCAGAAGATTAGTCTTGAATGCTTGCTGACAGGCTTTGTCAAGAACACCATACATATGGGCCACCAGCAAACAAGGGATACTATATGGAGGTTGACAAATCATGCCCCCTATTAAAGAAATCAGCGGAAGATGCCAATGGTAAGCTCCAGAAACAAGATAGTCATGCAGGGATCAAATAGCATCCTGCAAGCGATGACTATGAGCTTCTCAGAAGCTGAAGCAGAAGGAGAGATGAAAGAAAGGTGAGGCTGGAAGCTTCATGGCCCAACTTTTAAGAACTTGGCTAGCAAAGCGAAGAGCATAAGCAGCAATATCCCAGTCTAGGATGTTCTCGAGATTGGAGGTATTTAGCGCTAGGGATAAAGCCTTGGTGACTTGGGTCCTTAATTCTGTGTAGGGGAGTTTGAAATGAATTCTGTAGCTGATGGTGAGCTCAGTGGCCAAGACAGCTGGTTTGTAGTATTGCCCGAGTTAGAAAAGGAACTCTGGAAGCAAGTTTGACATGGCAAGAAAGGAGCGATCAAGAACAAAGGGCATTATTTCAGGAGCATCAACAATGATGTTTGGGGCATCTGCGAAAGGAGCCAAATCCAGGAGAGTTTGAATTCCAACTCTGGAATTGATGACAGAGGAAGAATCAGCTGCAAGTTGTTCAAAACAGTTGCTAGCCTAGTTTTGGAAGGGTTGGATACCATTTCTGGTAGTTCCATGGAAGGGCTAGCCACTGGCACCAGACTAGAAGTATGGGTCCTAGAAGAGCCATAGAAGAGGTTCCATCATGCAGCCCAACTCATCTGCTGGAAGAGTTGGAGACCTTGATCAGGCAAACTATTGAGTAGCTGTTGGTACCGCAACTCAGAATTTGACATATGAGCTTGATGAGAAGGGGGATGTCAGACTTATATGATAGTCAACATTATTGTCATGGTTGAATGACATCATAGTGGGGACCAACCCTAAGGATAAGGCTGGCCGCCAGGATGCCCAGAAGGCGTAGTTACAGGTTTCCCTAACCTTAGTCATACACTAGACCAACGCTGGGCACAGGCTAAATATGCCCAGGTTGGTATTAGTAAGGTGCCAGTTGCCCAGCCCCTAACGTTGGCCCAGGCGTTAAAACGGACGTTCTACTTAATTATTGCAGATGGTTCCATTCGGTTAGTTTCTGAACGGGGCTTCAAAACCTGTTCCACTTACGAAATAATGCCTTTGGGTCAGATCCAACTTAAATCAATTACTCAAGTGAAGTCAGTTTCAACATATTTCACCAATTTGGATGGTAGTGTTTGCCTATTGGTGGGTCAGTGCTTGGGCCCACTTAAGCGAGCCCCTTATTCCCCCAACGTAGTTTAATTCTGTTTCCCATGACCAACATTCCTTGTTGGTCAACTTTATAATAAACAATTTTCCCCATTTTACTGTTTTTATTAAATGCTATTCCAAATGTTCCTGTGCGTAAACCCGTTTGTGGAGATCTCACGCTACATTCAATAAACAATTTTACAGATGATCTGGTTAGCCCCTCATGCACCGTTGGTTCGCCCAGGTTCCCTCCATCCTGGGATGCTTACCATTTTCTCTCTCATGCACTGCATCGTTTTTTATGTGGTGTTTTTGTTTTAATAATTGCACTTTTCCTTATTAGTTATTATTGCTCCAGCCTCCTCTGCTGGGCTCTATTAACATTGGTTCTAACGGCTAGTTTTCATGCGTTGGCTCTGTGCACCAAGCACCTCCACACTGGAAGCAGGAGAGTTATAGACACTCTCCTTACATTAGCCAACCACCTTTCAATTCTATGTGCACAAACTTTTTCTGTGTGGTACTTTTCTGAATGGGAAATGGTGGGCGCAGGTTGTGGGCTTCAGCTGTGGTCAGCCGCACCGCTGTTCCCTCTTTTTTCCGATCATTGGAGCAACATGGCATTATTATGGTTGCCTCCAACTGAAAAGTATTCACCCTTTGTGAGTGTACCTGGTAGATACGGATGCTTCGAGGTCTGAAAGTCATGATTCCCCAACTTTCCACCAGAATTACCAATTCCAAATTAAATAAACGAGTTTTCCTTCGACCATGCATTCAGCTGATGAGGCAGAATCGGCGCAGATGGTCCTGGAAGTGTTGGCCTTGGATAACGTTGGGCATTCCGCTGCTGTTTGAGGGATAGGATTGTTCACGTCTGAAAACGCGTTTTATAATGAGACTTGGTCTCTACGTCTGAACCATTTATTAGCTCATATGGACTGGATAAGGACCCTATTCCAGTATATCAGATTACCCCTGAGAACCCACGTCTGACCCCTACCATGATCTGGGGAACTCAGGAAGTGGAAAAGGAACTTAGTTTTAAATATAATCATGTATATGCACCTGCAGAAGGTGTGGTAGGATATGTGGCCTCAGTAGTAAGAGTAACCCACTATCCCTCCCTCTTCTATGATTCCAAAACATACCCTGAAGGCTTGCTCACACCAGATAAAGAATTTTCAGGGGAGGTAGTGGCATTTTCTGCTTTTAATAAATCCCATTCTGGATACCTTTTATTGACCGCTACCCTCACATCCTCTTGGGGGAAGTTCAGCACAACCATTTTAGTGGATGCCGGTGCCTCTATAAACTTTATTGACCAAGGCCTTGCTGACTACCTTGAGTTGAGTTACTCACCAGGTGATATGGTTAGAGGCGGGGCTTCTCAAGGTATCCCTACGCTGAATGTCGTGGGGTTAGTGGACTACCAAGTGGGCGCCTATCTTCTGTCTGACCATTTTCAAGCAATCAGAAACCTCTTATTCCCCATTATTTTGGTTGTGGAGTGGTGGAGAAAGTTTGACGTCAGGACTAATTTAAATGAAAACATTCTCTCTTTATCTTTGTTAAATAGTCACAAGCTGATGGTTCCTTTGTCAGAGAATAACGCCCAGGGAAAATTGCCCCATTGTCCTAATGTTCACACTCTTCATCTTGCCCCTTTGCTGAAGCCCTCTGTGGAGGTTCCCCTACCTTCCTATTGAAGGGGTGAAATCTTCTTTTGATGCAGCATCAACTAACACACTTCCTGAGCACTCTGAGTTTGATTGTGATTTTAAGCCCAATGTGGATAAGGTACATATATCTTCCCCCATTTACCAATTGACTGTTCAGGAGGAAGAGGCGTTGGATGTGTGGGTGAAGGATCAGTTAGCCAAAGGTGCGATTTTTCAGCGTACCTCCCCTGTATGCTCCCCACTTCTCTTTGTTAAGAAGGCTGATGGTACTCTACGCCTGTGCATAGACTATGGGAGCCTCAATAACGTTAAAGTACCAGACCTCCATCCCATCCCTTTGGACTATCATATTGCGCGCTATGTGGAGAAGGCGAAGGTCTTTTCCAAGCTGGATTGCATCAATGCGTTTAATCAGATATGGATAAAGAAGGGCCAGGAGTGGTTAACCGCCATCTGCACCAGAAAAGGAATATTACATTTTCAGTTAATTCCCTTTGGGCTTAAAAATGCCCCTGCCATCTTTCAACGCCGCATTGATGCAGCGTTGGTGGACTTGTTGGGGGTATGCGCGGTTGCCTACATGGATGACATCCTGGAGTTCTCCTGATCAGGAGTCCCATGCAGTACACCTCCCACAAGTGGTGGAGAGGTTGAGGGCCGCCCACCTTACACTAAAAATCAGTAATTGTGAATTTTTCAAGTCCCAGGTCACTTTTCTGGGCAACGTCATGTTTGACCAGGAAGGCATGATAACTCCAGACAAGGAGAAGGCTATTTGTGAGTGGCCCACCCCCACTTCGGTCAAAGAATTGAGGAGCTTCTTGGGGACATGTACATTCCTCAAGAAGTTCACACCCAATCTTTCTGAGGTGGCAGCTCCCTTATACAAGGCTAGCGGTGCCAAGGTGCTTCAAAGGTCCCCCGTTTTGGAGGATGCTTTCCAAGAAGTGAAGTGCAATCTGTTGTCCACGTCTGTTCTTCACCATGTTGACACTTCAAATGAGTTCATTGTGTCTACTGATGCCTCCAACTTCGCCATAGCAGCTGCCTTATTACAAGTAGGCGAAGATGGGATAGAGCATCCAGTGGGATATTTTTCTAGGGAAACGTCTTTGCCAGAGTTGAATTGCCGTTTACAATAAGGAGTTACTGGCAGTGGTGGAGGCGCTGACTTATTGGCGTCACCACTTGAATGACTCATCCCAACCTTTCCATGTATGTACAGACCACCATGCCTTGCTGTACTACCACGCTCCTCATGTCCTAACCCCACGGCAGACCCGTTGGCATGAGACCCTTGCCCAATTTTCATTCATGTATGAGTTCACCAAGGGCAAGGATAATGGTTTGGTGGATGCTCTAAGCCGCAAACAAGCTTTAGCACCCAATCCCAAGGAGGTGGAAGTTCATAAAACACAGTTGATGATTCCGCCAGATTTATTGTGTCCCATCTTCCCTCTCCCCCAGCCAGCGGGCCTGCGCTTGCCCCTCTGGAAAATGCGGAGGAATATAGTATGTTCATAAATGTAGTCCTTTTTTAGCTGCTAGCAGCCGAATATACTATGATACTTGCTAAGTGCGATTTAAATCAAAAGGATCTCTCCAGGGGCTATCAAATGAAGGATGAGATGGTGTGGTTTCAGGGGCGCCTATGGGTTCCTTCTGGACCACTTCGCCTGAAAATCATCCGAGACCATCATTATGGACTCACCGTTGGTCATCCTGGTAAAGCAAAGACGTTGGAGTTAATATGATGCACGTACAATTGGAAGGGCTTTCCTGCTCAGGTGGGGCGGTATTGTAAGGAGTGTTTGATCTGCAACCAAATGAAGCCAAATCGTTAATCTTTAGCGGGGTTGTTGGTACCAGTCCAGAAAGCTGAAGGGCCCTGGACTTCCCTATCAGTGGATTTCTTTGTGGAACTACCTGTCTCAGATGGTTATGATGCCATCATGGTGGTGGTGGACCAGTTTACAAAGTTCATCCACTTCATTCCTTGCAGAACTACAATAACTGCGGCTGAGATGGCCAGGCTCTTCATCACGCATGTGTTTGCACTACATGGGGTTCCCCAAGAGATTATCAGTGACCAAGGACCCCAATTTACCTCTGTCTTTTGGGGAGAGCTGTGTAAGACTCTTCAGAATCGTCCTTGCCATTTGACTGCCTATCACCCTCAATCAGATGGGCAGACTGAACGAGTGAACCAGTTCTTGGAGAAGTTCCTGCGGTGTTACACAGCCGCGGATCATTCAGAATGGGCTTCTCACCTTCCTATGGACCAATTTAGTTACAACAACATGTTGCATTTTTTGATTGGTTGTTCCCCTTTTTTACCAGCCATGGCTTTAAAACCGCCTTTAACATGGAGCCCAGCTGGTGGTCTAAGGTTGAAGCGGTGGTGGACTTTGCCAAGACAATCAAGAAGGTCCACCAGGGGGTTTCCACAAGTGAGGAGGAGGCAATGCAAGTGTATAAGGAGAACGCTGATGGGAAGCGCCAAGTGGGTCCTTCGTATAAGGAAGGAGATATCTTGATTCTTGACGCTTGTAACATTCCTATCAAGCAGCCATGCAAGAAGCTGGGACCAAAGAGGATTGAGCCCTACCGCGTTTTTAGAAAGGTGGGTCATGCCTCATACCAGCTAGATCTTCCCCTTTCATTTCAGATCTTCTCTGTGTTTCATGAGAGCAAACTGACATTGTTTGAGGGCCCCCACCAGAAACTCCTGAGGCCTATCTCATAGATGGGGCGCCAGAGTGAGAAGTGGAGGAAATAGTAGCCTCCGCCGTGTTAAGATAAGACTTGAGTAACTGGTATCCTGAAAGGGTTTTGATGCTGCAAAAAACAGTAGGGTTCCAGCATGCGATTGTGTGCATGCCCAAGATCTGATTGAAGCCTTCCACAAGCGTTTCCCCTAGGCTGCTGGATCTCAACCCAAACTGGCCGTTGCTGCCATGAAGTTGGCCCCTGCCTACAAGAACTTTTCCCTTGCACAAGCCCCTGGAGGGGGTTGAGCCCCAATTGGGAGGAGAGGGTAATGTCATGGTTGAATGACATCATAGTGGGGACCAACCCTAAGGAGAAGGTTGGGCGGCAGGAGGCCCAGAAGGTGAAGTTACAGGCCCTCCCTGACATTAGGCATATACTATATTAATGCTGGGTACAGGATAATATGCCCAGGTTGGTACTAGTGAGGTTCCAAATGCCCAGCCCCTTACGTTGGCCCAGGCGGTAAAACGGACGGTCTACTTAATTAACACAGATGGTTCCATTTGGTTAGTTGAGGAACAGGGTTTTGAAACCCATTCTAATTATGAAACAACGCGTTTGGGTCAGTTCCAACTTCAATCAATTACTCAAGTGAAGTCAGTTTCAGCATATTTGACCAATTTGTATGGTAGTGTTTGCCTATTGGTGGGTTAGTGCTTGGGCCTACTTAAGCGAGACCCTTATTCCCCCAACGTAGTTTGATTCTGTTTCCCATGACCAACACTCCTTGTTGGCCGACTTTCTAATAAACCATTTTCCCCTTTTTATCATTTTTAATAAATACTATTATGAACGATCCTGTGTGTGGACCCCTTTGAGGAGGTCTCACGCTACATTCACCAAACAATTTTACAGACGATCTGGTTATCCCCTCATGCACCGTTGGTTCACCCAGGTTTCCTCCATCCTGGGATGCTTACCATTTTCTCTCTCATGCACCGCATCATTTTTGGTGGTGTTTTTGTTTTGATAATTGCACTTTTCCCTATAAGTTATTACTGCTCCAGCCTCCTCTGCTGGGCTCTAGTAACTTTGGTTCTAACTGCTAGTTTCCATGCGTTGACTCTGTGCACCGAGCACCTCCACGCTGGAAACAGGAGAGTTATAGACACTCTCCTTGCAATTATGCACTCTAAAATTAAACAAGCTCCTATTAGGAGAAATTAATCTCAAAGTTAATGGGGTAAATTTTCCAGAAAAGAATTAAGAATGATATGAGCCAAGAGGTTATAAAATAAAAATTAAAAGGCAAATATAAATAAGCACTCTTAATTAGGACATGAAATTTTCAATGGTAAGAGTCTCCTGTCAAGGATGAGGAGAAAATGAGGAAATTGTGGATGCTGGACCAAAAGTCCTGAATATGACAGCAGGTCGTATGCCCTGATGGGGGAAATCTCGATCCTGGGACTAATATCCTCATGAGTAAATTGATCAGACTGGCACAACAGAAGGTCGTGGGAACTGCGCTCTGAGTAGATGGTAACGAGGAGGAAGAGGAAGAGAGTCACATGCCTAAGGTTGTCCTGAGCGGCGTTGAGTATTGATTATTGTACTCTGCTTGAGCAAATGAAGTATTTGATCAAATATCCAAAGAAGTGTTCTCCTACTCCAGTCCTTTTCTTGCTGGAAATCTAGGCAAGAGGGGGATGTGTTGGGATTTTTGCTCATATTCTCAGCCTGCTAGATTACCAGGAATCGCTATGGGATAATTCCCCAATGTGAGTTGAATTGGAAGAAGGTTGACCCTAATTTCAGAGTAACTATTTTCAGGGAATTTTAGGATATTCGCCTAGTTATATCCATCGGCAATTAATCTGGATAAATGCTTAAGATCTTGTTGGGCAGAGTTGCCAACAAAATAGGGGCATCTGATAGTGATTAAATATCATGTGTACTGATTGGGATCGGTTGGGTTTCATCACCAACTGATTGGGAATGTAAGTAGTAAGTTGTGAGGCGAGTGATGCCGCCTGCAACTAGCAAATGAATCAATTGGTTTTTGACCTGCCATAATGGGTAACAAGTCCCATTACCTTAGCAGATCACTTGCCAAATATGGTTGGTTCGCTTGGATCAAGAGGAAAACGTTAGGGACACGTTTTCTGACTCTTTCTGTTTTAGGTCTCAAGGATGTCCAATGATGGAATCCTAGCCAGGATGGGGAAGACCATCGCTGCTGAGATGAGGATGGGTGATTCAATGGCAATGGCTGCCGTTTCATCGAAGAGGTATTAACTGATGGTTAGATAACCAAATCCCCCACTATAAATTCCCTAGAATTCACTCATATTAAAACAGTTTAAATTTTACAGTTTATACACTATACAGTAGATATACCAGTTTAGTAAACTCCAGCATCCATTTGTTCTATTCTTTCTCAGGGATACTATTGCTGTGTGCAATAATTGGGAGACTCTTTAAGGAAAAAAGTAAGGATCTGAGCGGGGATCCAGAGAAGAAGTGGAAAAAAATCAGGGATTGCTGCCGACTGTGTGTCAAACTGGAGAAAGTGTCACCAGGGAATCTCAGAGAAGATTGGGTTAGATGGTACAAGGGAACAAATCCCTATTTAGAGTCGTCTCAAGTATTTTGAGTGGAAATACTGGCCAAGCGTTGGGCTGAGATCTAAGAATTCAATTCAACTACATATAATACTTGTCATACTATTATCAACTGATTATATCAACAACAATACAACGCGGACAAATTGCACAAGAACCAAACCTGTGCAATTAGTATGTTTATAGGGGTTAATTGCCGATAATAATAATTATACCCATACATTTTTACAAGGAGTAATCTGTATCACTTATATATTGTATAAATATAATCATTTTAAACCAATAATTTGGCATTGACTCAGGGTAAAAATTAAGGAAATATCAATCTTTAAACTTTATTCTGGAAAGGCTGACCATGAGATGAACACTGCCAATATGTAATAATAATCAAGCACTATAATACGCTAGGAGCACCCCAGAGAAGCTAATGCTGTCTTTTGTTGATAGCGGGAACGCTAAATAAGGGAAGAGGGGTATTGTGAGTAGAGTCTTGCACCACTATTGAGCAAGTATGAAGGAAAGGGTCTGAAGTGATGAACCATACCGGGAACCAGGATGACACCAACTGTCATTAATGGGATGGTAGATAACCAAACAACCATGCTTGAATGTGGTCCATAAAGTGTGACTGGAATCGGTGTACAGCTTCTTGGAGTTTGGGAGTATAGCCTAAAAATGGCATCCAAGACAACCGTGTGGATAGTTCACATAGCAATTGCTACTACTGAGACTTGGAGGGAAGGTTGTATAGGGAAGTCAAGGACAAGGAAAAGATGTTCCTAGAGAGGCTGAAGGTCTGTTTTTGCTCCTGGCAAAAGAGATGCTAAACCTCAAGCCAGATCACTTTTGACGGTGGGCACTCTTCCAGGTTTTGGTCCAAAGTCCCATATTGGTTACACACAACACATGAGGAGTGTGATGCGTTGGATCACTTTGAAGTATGGTATACCCTTTTCAAGCAGCGCCTCACATGGGAACGAACTTGTGGCTGTAAAAGAGGATATGGGTGTTCTTCCAGATGTCTTTCTGGGTTTTAGGGAGTATGGAATGTCCAACATGTCCGGATATTCCACTCTGGCCATGGTAGGGGGCCTACTGGGTACCAAACTGTTCAGAACGGCTTGGCCTTGTACTCTCTATGTGAAGTGGGGAGTAGGGCGACCTCTCTTGGCGGTGTGCCCGCTGATGCTAATTCTCCACTCAGTGTTCCACATGGAGAGGAGAATTTGTTTGAAGTGGGGCGACGTCCCATGTGGTCCCACAGCAGAGGGATGTGAGGCAAGATATTATAACATAGAATGGGGGTGTGTAGGATTGCTGAAGCCCAGGGCGAAGGAAAAGTTGGAGCGGGCTGTGCGTAACCAGTGTTGAGCTTGGAGTGTGGGGTTGTTGACTGCAGCTATCCAAATGCCAAGTATTTTGGTGGCATAGGCCTCAAAGTTTGGCAGGCCCATACCACCAATAAGGCGAGGGCCAAACATGACATCCAGGCGCACTGGCGATGGGCGGCCTAAACAAAGCCACTCTTGCAGGAGGGCATATAATGAGGTGAAGAAAGACGGGGAAAAGGCGATAGCATGGGCCACAAACCAGATTTAGAGAGGAGCATAGAGTTGGCCAACACAACCCTGCCTGGGAGGGTAGTTTGGTGGGCTCTGAGGGAGGCGATGCATTTCGAGACATTTTCCAGAATATGGTGCTCTATCACCAATGAGGCGTACCCTCCCACCTCCAGCCACACGCCCAAATGGCGTATCAGACCAGCATTGGGTCTTGGCACCAAAGGGAGAACAAGTGGGGTAGTAGGGGGTGGGTGGGGTAAGTGAACACACGAACTAGCTGCCAAAGCAGGTAGGAAACGGGGTGCTAGTCACTAAAGTACTTGGAACTGACCAGGGAGAATGATTTTGGTTTTAGAGAAGTTAAGTGCAGCGTTACTTACCCTGGAGTAATCCTGGGTAGTAGCCTCAAGCACACGTGCATTTTATTTGTTAGACACCCCCAACAACACAATCGTCAGCAAATGCAAGCATTCTAATTGGTTCTTGGCCTTGCACATGGACACCAGAAAGATGGGCATTCACATTGCGTAAAAGCGGGTCAGGGCTGAAGCTGTACAATAGTAGGCTTTTAGGGTCCCCTTGGCGGAGGCCTCTTTGAGGGTGAATCACATATTTGAGGAAGCCAAGGCCACGCACAGCCATTGTGGCAGATTCCATTAGTAACATCACCCAATTAATGAATCTATGGGAAATGTGGAACTTGTGGAGGCAGGCTTCGAGGTAATCCCAGTTGACCCTATCTTAAGCCTTCTGCTGGTCTAAGAAAACAAGTGCTCCAGTAGCCGTGGATTGGCAGACGTTGGCTACAATGTGTATGTTGTCCCATATAGACCGCTTGGGAATGAAACCAAATTTCTCATAGTAGATTATATCAGAGGGAACTTCCCCTAAGCGGTTGGCCATAATTTTAGCAAATAACTTAGTATCTGTGCTAGTAAATGTGATGGGGCGCCAGTTGACCAAGTCCAGCTTATCCCCTTTCTTATACAGCGTTAAAGTGTACACCTCCTGGCCCCCAGGAAGGAGGCGCATTTCCAACAAATACTGGTTCATTGAGGCTTGCAACAAAGAGGAGAAATAGTTAAAATATCTCTTATAGAACTCATAAGGAATCCCATCTGGACCTGGGCATTTCCTATGCGGTGCACCATGAATGGCATACCAGAGTTTGTCCTGAGAAATTAAATTCATCAACTCTGGATAATGGGAAATGGTGCGTATATGTGCACTGTTGAGAAATTCTTTAACTTTAGCCAGTTTAACTGGATTGGATTGATACAATTTGGAGTAATAGTTTTGAACTTCGATTGCCACTTTGGCTAGAGTTTCTGCAATGGAGTGGTCCAGCCGCCTCACCTGTGTGCAAGCCAAGCTCTGTCGCAGTGTAAGAATTTTGGAAAAAATAGGCGGAGCATATGTCACCCACTTTTATATTTTTTGCTTTGTATTGTACACAAATGTGATGTTTGTGTTGCCTTACCAGTGCATTAAGGTTAGTGAAAACATCTGCCCACTTGCAACCCCAAGCTGGGCTGTAGCCTGCAGCAAGGACGTTAGACTCCAGGTGGTCCATCTCTGCAAGTGTGCACATAATGACCGCCAAGGCATCCTGAAAACAATGCGATGAGAGGTGGCATGCCTGGAAGATGGTGTTTGCTTTAAAGGTTGTCCAGGTAGAAAATGGGTCCACACAGAACAGTGTGGTGAACTCCAGTGCTGAGGTTTTAGTGTCCACCCATGAGGGAAAACCTGGGCGACGTGATCTCAGCTGGATGAAGTTTGCACCACTTTGGAACCAGAGCTGCTGGGCGTGACATAGAGAAGGAGATTGAAACCAACCTGTGGTCAGAGAAATCAATTATTGTCATCTTAAAGTGTGCAACCTGAGGCTTAAAGTTCAATGGTGTAAGTATAAGGTCAATGCGTGACATAGGCCTCAGCTGACCGTTGTGCACATGGGGATGAGATATGTTGGGGAGCAGCGGTGCATGTTTAGGTAAGGCATCAAACAGCCCCAAAGTGGCTTTAAGAACGCGTAGTTTACGTGCCCCTGAAGGGGGGCAGGCGTTGAAGGCCAGTGGCTGGTGGCTGGGTTAGCCCAGCAGTTTGGGTCTCCTACCACAAACAGATCAGAAAGAAGTGGGAGGGAAGTAACGGCCAAGAAGAATTCCCAGTGAGCCCGTGAAAAGGTTGGGGCATAAATATTAACAATAGCATGCACTTTGTCATCCCACAAAAAGGACACCACAAGCACATGATCATCAAGGTATGAATTTTTAGAAATAAATTTAAATTTTCAGGTTGAACGTATAAGTACCCCCACAGTGTGGTGACCAAAAAGAAAGGGAGGAGAGGAGCATGGTTGCCCATGTTTCCTTGTCACCATGTGGACAGTGAGTTTCCTGAATGGCCAGAATGTCCACGGGTAAATTATTTTCTAAAAAACTCAGTTTCCTAGCCTGGGATGGCAAGGCCTTGAGTCCAGCGATGTTCAACATCCCTATTGTGAAGGCTTCCCCCATTACACCTCGGGTGCTATGGAATTGACCCCCTTGCCCATCCTTCAGCTTGTTTTAGCATGCAATATGGCACCACTTGTGCGGGAAGCAACAGAGTCAGTTAATTTATAGCAATCCTTTAGGTCACTATCCAAATTTTTGTTATGATTCTTGTTTTTAGCAGAATTTGCTTTCTGACAAATCTTTGGGTTATTGTGCTCCTGCTGTGCACCATCAAAGGCCAACAAAAATTTGGGAGGGAAATGGGTGGTAGAATCAGTTTCAATCAAGGTTGATAAGTTTGCTCGGGTAAATCTGACTCACCCATTGGGTCATCAGGTTGGTTGGCCCAATATTATTGGTGCTCGGATTCTCAAACTGCTTCTGCAGCAAATGACTCAATGTCATTCTGGGTCTGGACAGGTGGGATCATGGATGCGGCTGTGACTGCTGCCTTGGCTGCTGCTCTATGGGCCTGCTTGGCCTTCTTGCACTCTTGTGGGGACTCAGCTTTGACCTGAATGTAACACCCCTGCGCACCCCACGGGAAGGCGGCATTGGTTTCAATAGCTGGTTCATAATGGGTATCTGCCTTTCCCATTGCGTCAGGAGAATTTCAGTTTGCATGATGCCCTCTTTGGAAGTGCAGGTGTAGGTCTTGTGGCCCAAGCACAAAAAAAGGTGCAGATAGGGGGCGCGCTATCCACTGTGATGTAGAATGGGTGGTATTCCTGCCCATCAATAAACACAACTGTGGTGTGAGGAATTTGGGTATAGTCTTCTGTGATAACCACAATTGAGGTGATCACAACGATTGCTTTTACTGTTTACAGGTCCAGCATAAGCATAAAGCATTTCATTTTAAAGGAGTGAAGTTCCTCGTTTGCCTTAAGCCCAGCCATGAGGTGGTGCTCCAGCACTGTGCGCTTAAATGTTGTGGGGAGGAAGTCAGACATAAAGAAAATTTGGTTAGACTTTGTCCATCGAGTGCACTTCATTTTGACCACCCATTGACCATCTGTAAGGTCTACCACATGCACCTGTGCAGCTTTGTCCGCTGAGTCTTTAGTTTCAAAACTGAGATTCAACCAACTGTGGGTCATGAAGTGCGGTGCTATATATACTGCTTTCAGGAAATGGTCATGCACATCTCCACATAACTTTTTTCAAAGCGCCATTAGAGTAATTATCAGGAAAACTTGAAGCCCGTGCTTCACTGATGACAGGGGCTTGGAAAGCGGAGTTTTGATGAACTGGTTACATTTTGCTTGCTAGGCTAAAATCTCCAGGGAAATACTAACTGGTGGTTTTTATTTTTATCTAGCCACCAGTGTTGCTGGGGCGTTTACAAATTTTGGACAGTTCAGAGATCAATCCTGTGCCCTTTACTTTGCTAGCCCAACTGCTACCCAACATTGGGTGCACACTAATCTCCTTGAAAAGATTATCAAACTTACCTATTCTTGAATTTAATTTGTTACAATTAGTGATTGCAACGTGAGAGAAAAGAATATTAAGTAAATATTCTCACATTAGGTTTCCATATCTGGGATCCTTGGTGGACGGTTTAGACTTAAATTATACCGTCAAGCCCCTTGTACATGGTCTAGCCAGTTAAAGGACTAAAAGGCACAGAAGTGGCTCTCAGATATTATAAATTATATGAATATAAATAAGACTATAGATAGCAATCTATATGATATGCTTATTTGAATATCTGGCCCTTTTTATAGGGTCGTCAATAATAGAATAAATAGGGTTGTTAGACTGATATCGAATAAGAAAATCAGATCATATTGGTATGGAAGGAATAATAATACTAAATCTTGGGGATCTTTTAGCAATGTTGCTACAAAACGCCTTGTAAGATAATCTCATCATATAAGAATTCATCCCAAATTGAATAGAACATCATCCTAATAGGGCCTAGATTACCAAAGGATTTTAGATTCTTTGGTAAATTAACAAGAAACCTATTAGGCTTTTATTCTAATACCCTTGATACTTGGCCTTAAGGGAAGTTTTAAGGTTTACCCCAGTATAAGGCTTGACCTTAAGGATAAAATCCTGACAGTTATTGTAACTAAAAGTCTAACAGATGCGTTTCTTATCATTTGAGGCCTCTGCCAAGGCAATATCATATCAACAACTTATTAACTTGCCACGAATATCCAGTTGGCAAGGGCAGAAATTATGCTTTGGGGTTATTTTCATAAAAACTAATGACCCATCAAGATGCAGGACTTTGGTAGTAATAGGATAATAGGAATAATCTCAAAAAAATGGCTTTCAAGGCAATAAAAAGCTCCTCAGCTCCTACCAATTGGAGTCAAATGCAAAAAGGTATTATTGAAAAGAAAGCCATAGTCAAGATGGGCAACCCAAAATTTAACCCGCCTCCATCCTTACCACTATGTTCCACATAGACGTTTTGTTACTGGGGATCCTATTCAACAAAAGTCCTGGAGGTCAAGGAGATAAAACACGTGGTGCTTATCAGCATGTCATCCTGCATGACCTACTGGAAGTATGCGCGCCTAAAACTTGAAGAGAAATTCTAATCAATCAACTTCTTTGAGTTTTTGTGTGCCCATTAGGGCACCAGTGCAGGCAACTTTGCAGGATGAAACCCAGGTACTACCCCACCACACTGGGGCTGTGCAAATCTTAGCGCCAAGAAGTGGGCCCACTCATAGGTGGGGTGGCTCACACCACCCCAAAACTGACATATTCCTTACTGTTTGTTATACCAGTAGCAAAGACTACACAGCCAGTTTGGAGTTATGCTCCCATTAATTACTGCAAGGAATGAGATCATACTGACCCCCAAGTTGGAATTACTTGAGTAGAGAGAATTGCCATAGTTTTCCGCAGCTATTTCTAGCTGTTGCATGACTATGGCCAGGTAGCTTGTCACTTGGATTCCTTCTGTAGGAAAGCAACGTTGGTTTCTGGCAAGCCATAGACCATACATCACCTTTCCCATATTGTGCACCAAGCCCTGAACCCCTCTTTGTCTGCAAGCAGACTTGGAGGAGCATATGCAGTCAGGATCTCCATCCATGCAAGATGGCCAGAGGATAATTTACATCATGTTTGGTATGCTTCCTACCATAGGAGAACACCTCTCCACACATCATCCACTGCCAGACACTCCTTGAAGATGTATTTCACCATCTACTCACCTCCACATACCTTACAGGCATATAAAAGGTCATCCTCCTTATGCTTATAATACTTTTTTGTAGAGTTCCCCCAGTGACCAAGATTTAGATGCAGCTTTGGAAGAGAAAGTTATGAACTTTCATAGACCAGCATCCCTTAAACCTCCTCCATACAGGTCCCTCAGGCCATATCGCTTTTTATAAGTGATCCAGGACAAGAACTTCATGCAGAGCTTTTTGTATTGTAACTTCCAGAATCTAGCGGTTGTGAATTTTGAGAGGCAGACATCATCACTATGTTGAAATTTTTGAAATGACTAATTCTAATTTAGATCAAGATTTAATTTCTCAGTCTAATAAGATTATAAAAAAAACCTGTCAGATATATCTGATTCTCTTTTTGACCAATGTTTGACCCTTCAGAGTTATCAACCTCATCTGCCTGACAGGGCTGAGCCTGCCAAGGAAACTAGCATTCTGAAAGGGCTGAGTCCTAAATGAGAAAGTTGATCTCATCTAACAAAAAACTTATCAGACCTGACAATAACAAAATATTATTAATAATCAGCAATATTGGTCCTCTAACAGAAAATGTCTTACCTTGGTTAAAGCACAAAGATCTTTATGAAGATCTACTAAAACCTCTCCTATAGATATCTGTAATTTTTTAACAAATAAAAGGAACTCATATTTTGTCTCATGTAGCTGCATATTTGGCATTTAAGATTTAATATCTTTATTCCAATTATAATCTATTATTGTAACAAAACTAATAATTTTGTGCCTTATTTTAACCTCGCTAGAGCCATGAAACTGATAATTTTGTAGCCTTTGTAGCACCTGCATACTGTAATTTCCCAAAATTCTAATACACCACCTCCCATTTTTAGCAAGTACCAAAGTACAAAGAGGCTTTCCCATCTGGGGTACCTCCATCCTTCTTTTCCTCATGGGAACACTCACCAATCCTGCCCTCCACGACCTTCAGAAGAGGCTTCACCAGCCTTTAATTCATCTAGAGAAAAAATTGCTTCCCTCCAGCAAGAAGGCAGTTCAATTTCTTCCACAACATCCCATGCCTTCCTTATAACACCTTTGAGGCACTGGCAACATATTAGCTGCTCCCACCCTAAGCACTATTCAGCCATCGCCATCAAAGGAGGTCCCCCAGTGACCCGCCCAATAAAGTGCTTGAAGGCCTTGCGCATATGAGGTTCCATTTCCAGTCCCCAAGTGTCATGGCTTGAGGATGACATGATAATGGGGACAAACACCAAGGATAAAGCTGCATGTCAGGAGGCCAATAAGGTGAAGTTGGCAGGCCTCTCTGACCTCAAACATACCCTGGTCCAACGCTGGGTTAAGGCAAGGTATGCCCAGGAAGGTCCTGGGGGCGTTAGAGAAGTTTGGCCCTGTATTACAGCAGGTGCATTAAAATGAACCAGCTTTTTTTATTAATTATAACAGTTTGCTTTGATTTCTTGGTGAACGGGGTCTCAAAACCTGTTTGGTTTAGAAAACCGTTTAGCTCAGGCTGGCCTTACCTACAATCATTAATCCAAGTGGTAAATTACCAAGTATAGTACACTGCCCAATGGAAGCGTGTATATAAGTGCGCCTCAGCTTAGCACCACTTCCATCATTCAATTGTTACCCCAAATTTCCTTAAATTTGTTCACTCAAGACCAATCTCTCTCATTGGTCAACTTCTTTATAATAAAAAATCTTTCAATAGTATCCGTTTTATATATGTTATCTTGGGTGAACCTGTGCGCGGACCTCTTTGAGGAGGTCTTGTGAAACATTAGCTATTTATTTTAAGAACCATAACTTTCTCCTATTGTGCACCATTGGGCCGCCCAGATTCCCTCCAACCTGGGCTGCCTCTGCGCTATAGCCCAGAGTACCTCTGGGGTCTGTACCTCACTTTGGGGTTCACTCCAGCCTGGGTGTTAAGTTTGGTTTTGGTTCTTCTATTTTTTGTTAAATACATACTCCCTAAGTTATTAAAGCTCAAGCACCCTCTGTGGGGCTCTATTAACTTTATTACTGACGACTAGTTCTCTGGCGTTGGGTTGGTGCACCGTGCACCACCCCTCTGGGAACAGGAGAGTTATAGACAAATTTCTTACACCAAGCTTCTCCCCAAAGGGGAATTTCCTGGATTCTTCAATGGGCTACTCTACACCCTCCAATCTACCCTTGCTGCCTGCCCAAGCTCTAAAGTAATCTTTTCAGTAGCCAGGTAGATTTGTTGCACTTGGTATGGCCCCTTAATTGATGAACCAGCTAACACCAAGATCCTTGTTGTTTTTGTCTCTGTAAGGCTTGGTAAGGTAATCCTCCACTATTGGAGCCCAACAGATAGAATTTCCCTCCATGATGACCCATGCAATCCACTTTAGATGAAGTGCTTTGATCATACTCCTAGCGTTAACCAAAACAATGCCCCCTTCTTCACCTCCTGACACAACTTAAAATAACTTGCTTTTGATGCTTGCCCCTTCCAAATGAACTGTGTTACTGAACTATGTATTTTTTATTGGAAGATGCCAGAGGTATACAAATCTGGCAATGTACCATAATCTGGAAAGAATGAAAGTGTTCATGACAATGGCCCTGCCAAATATGATAAATTAAGCCATTGTCATTTCCAAACCATTTTCTTGAGGTTCTCTTAATTTTTTGTCATATTTAGTGCAGTGACACCCCTTCCCAGGGATGGGACACCTGAGATACAGAAACTTCTCCACTGTTGCCATCCAGGTAATTGAGCTCTTTGGTGCCACATCCAATTTTACCATTTTGACGATGGGCAAGCCCTGTATTTTGACAAATTGACCTTTGCATTGCTTGCATTTTGGTACATTTTCAGAATGTTCATCACCACCTTTTCCCCAACCATAATGAGACAAAAAGTTCATGTATTATCTTAAAACATTGAATGTGTTAACTCCTCCCCGTTGATGGTAAGTTTCTTTTAGCCTTACTTTCTGAGAGCCACTTTGGGTCTCTATTGCAAGAACAAACAACAAAGGAGATAGAGAGTCTCCCTGACGCACGCTCTTACACACTTTAAATGTTGGGAGAGGACCCATTGATAATGATTAACAATGAGGCTTCCCATAAATTGCTTTAATCAGTCTCAACAAGCGCCCTTTGATCCAACTCTAAATAATATCTCCCAAAGAAACTCTTGATTCACCCGATTATACGCCTTCTCTTGATCAAGAAACTGTAGCCACCCCTCTGGTAATACTTTTACTTACCCATTAATTTATCAGGTGAAGCAGCATCAAACTGTTAGTTATTGAACGTCCTGAAATAAACCCGTTTCTGCTCTTTCGCTACAACGTCCACCACAGCCCCCTTTAGTCAATTAGTCAGGATCTTCATTAAGATCTTATATTCAACATTAAGCAGAGTTAAAGGTCAATAGTTCCTCATGATGGATAAAGATTGCCCTTCTTATACATCACCAATACCAAGCCTTTAAAAAAACTCAGGCTCAATTGCACCAGAAACTAGGAGTTGATTGTAGAGTTCTGCAAGCATCAATGACATTTCTCCTAAAACAACTTGTAGAGTTCAAGGATCAACCCATTCCCCCAGGAGCTTTGCCATTATTTACATTACAGATGGCGTCTGATACCTCTGACTTGTGGATCTTGCTACATAACAGCGTCTGAGTCTTCATTGGCAGTACCCCCAGTCCACATGTGAGTACTTTGTTGCCTCTGGGTCATTCTTTGAGGGGCCATAAAGGTCCTCATAGTAGGACTTTGTCACTTCAACCATTCAAGGTGCATCCTTCACCTCAACTCCCTCACAAAGTGACAAGATCCTTGCTAATGGTCTGAAAGCCCCTACTGCCTTTCAGAGTAGAGCCACATTGCTGTTAGAGTCCTCATCCCACCTAAATTTCCTTTGTTTGAGGTGGTCCAACATGAAGTCTTCCATCAATTTAACATAAAATTCAGCCTTATCCGTGTAGCAGATTCCCTCATGACTGCAGACTCATCTCAGGTACTCTCAAAGCTCCTCTCCAAGGTTTCATACCTCAAAAGCATAGCCCCTAGCTGCCTCCCAAAGATTTTACATAGTATCTTGAGATCAGCCTTTATCTGCAACTATTTTATTGGTGCATCTGGCTTCCCAACAATATGGCTTCTCCACCATCTCACTATCTTCCTCGTGATTTCCTGAAGTGGAGACAACGTATGGAGCTTAATTTCAGTCTCTATATCTCTTTTTCTATATAAGCAACCAGAGGGTTACTGATCTGCAGTTCTAGGGGAATGTGGTCTGAAGCACCAGGCTCATAATTCTGAAGGATCAACTTGTAGTGACTCAGGATAGGCTGGGGCACTGAAACAAGGTCATTGTGGTAGAAATTATTCCCCTGAACATAAGTCCATACAGTTTCCTCTTCCTCACCACAGCCACTCTCCTCACATCCATTAGGCTAAGGTCAATCATTTAACTGGAAATCTGTGGGCTCCAGGATCAGAACTTTAGGCAGCTGGAGTTCCAATCCTGTCATCTCTATTGCAGACACAGTTCATGTCTCCCCTCAGCACTACTGACCCCCTCAACGCCTTACTCCTGAATCCTCTGGCCTACCTTCTGGAAGAATCTTTTCTTTCTGAACAATAATTGGGCGCGTATAACCTGATAAACCAAAATTAATTCCTCTCCAAACATTGACATTACTGCCACTGACCTTCCTGGAACCAATACCCTTTTTTCAACACCTTAACCTTGTCCGTCCACCATAACAAGATACCCCCTTTAGTTTCTCCCCTCCCCCTTTCCCTCCCCTAAGGGCAAGTTTGGTTTTGGTTGATCCATCAATTGGGAATAAAATGATTGTTTCATAGAGGAATTGGTAAGACCAATCCTCTTCTGTAAGTCTGGGTGAGCATCCCCTCTGCTTAGACTGGTCAGTGTTTCCATTCACCAATAAAAAGAGTCCAAAGAGGGCAGCAGTCCCTCTCATCACACAGGGTGATCTTGCCCCTGTGATTGAGAAGGGTTAGGGTAGTAGCTCTCCCTATGAAGATTCCTCCCCCTGTCCCCATGCTTGTCTCAGCTGAATTAATATGGAAAATTGAGGAAATTTGCACTAAAATAGTTAGAAACCGCCATCCCTGAGCTAAAAGGATCTTACGAAGCTACCAGCGCTGAGCTTTAATTCAAAGTCCAAAGGCCAAAAACCTTGGTAATGAATCCTGATGGCTCACACTTTTGGTAGATGCAGAATCAAGTGCCAAATCCTTAGAAAAACTCGCCAAAGGCATTAGGCCATTGGGAAATGTCGTCAGTTTAAAACCTGCTCCTAAACATATGGGGAAAAGCCCAATGGATGTGTACCTCATAATCAAAATGTGTTTAGTGACAAATCCTTGGTCAAAATTACCAATGGCATTGAGCCATTGGGCTAATGATGTTGCCAATTTGGAACCCCCTTCAAAAACTTTGGGGACAAAGCCCAATGGGAATGTACCTCCATCATCAAATGTTGCCAATTTGGAAACAACCTTAGAAACTTTGGGGACAAAGCCCAACAGGCATGTACCTCCACTGTCAAATGTTGCTGATAGCTTGAAACCCTCACCTTAAAAATCAGGATTGTCATTTAATGTTACTCACTAGACAAGTGGATGCCAAAGTGTATAGGAATGGGCGGGTTGAGTATCCTAAACCCATTTCTGACCAGTTGGGACTAACCCTGTGTGGGGTGGCCTTGATGGATTCCCATTGCCTGTTGGGTGAGACGCCATCATGCCAACCATTGGAAACGCAGTGTAATTGTGAGTTAGACATCCAAGTTTGAACTGACAGTGACTCAGCCTGCCACCATTTCCTTCAAATTCAGTTCAGATTGAAATCATTTTTCTCCCTTTTAAGTTTGCCAGGTTAGGTCAAATCTTGAAGGCCCCAATCCCATGCTAATATAAGTTATTCCCTAAATCAACCACTATTTAAACAGTCATAACACACTGAGGAAATTGTTGGTCAAATTTTCTTATATTCGCTTTTCAATAAAAAATCTCTTTGAGTTCCCAGTCTTTAATTTTACTTCAAATTTTTCTTGCTGATCTCCCTATGGCACTAACCCTGTGGCCCATCAGGCCTTACGTTGGCTGAAAAATACCAGTCATGTAAGTAACAATAGCTCTCTCTGTAGTTAATTGGGTCTATTGTGTAAGAAACTTCTGGGAATTCAACCCAATTCTCAAATCCATCTGCCAACAGGATATCAGAATCCTGTGGACCCATCTATCTCCACTTTACGTGAGGATCCGCTCCCTCATCTCTGTTTTCATGCCAACCCCTCCTATGGAGTGTCCTAAAGCAGCTAGTCCGATCTTTCAACTCCCTGTAGCAAGGCCCACGGGGTTGGGAGTTGCAACTGCCTGGTTCATTACTTGGTTTCTTTTTACACTTGCCAAACACCTGCGTTCACTGGTTACACATCTTCCCATGCATAACGTTGTTTGAGAGGCAATGCCTCTGGCATTCTTGCTTGCCTTTTGGGTGCTTTTGCATCCCAACTTGAAGGCCAATCTAAACTTCATATGCTGTCTCCCTGACATCTTCCACCCCAGGTTTAGACTAAGTCTCAATGAGGAAGCTAATATCTTTCCCATGTTGTTGCAAGCTGAGTTTTACCTGGTGTTGCTTCCTGAGGACATTCAGCCCCACATGTTAGCAAATTCAATCCTGATATCCATAGGTTTAAAACTGAAGAGGATTTGATTTTAGAATCTGGGGGTCCTCAACTTCTTCCACCTCAGCTGGTTTAGTGGGATGACGTTTTTCCTCTCCTTTCCAGTACTAGACTGGTCTGAGGGGTGGTGGCTGCTCAGTCACAGCATCCACCGGAATCTTGGCCTTATCAGGGTCCTTAACTTAACCATCCTCTTCATTTGAAGGTATTGGGTCAGAAGGTACTGACCCACTTGCTGGAAGGTAACACCCCTCCTACCTACACCTCTTCCCCTATGTCCCTAGCGCACTCAACCCAACCTACATCCATTGTAAGCTTGCCTCTTTTTGCAATTGAGTGATAAGGAAAATCCTATCCATTAAAGAGATGAACTGCTCCAGTATGTCCTTAGAAGATTGGGACAAAACGCCTCTAAGCTCAATCTGGAGCCTAGAAGCTTCCTGCACCTTCCAGGTCTTCTAAGACTCCTTACTGGCCTTCCTGGAACTTTTCAGCACCTCAGTAACTGCCCCCAAATTGGCGTTGCCAGCCACCGCCACCTCCTCTGCCTTGGCTGACAACTCAGCTAGCTTGGCCAACACCTTCTTGGCCACTAGCTGCTCCTTCTCTGTGGGCACCACAGGTGATACCCACTCTCTAGGCTCATCATGTTTGGCCAATGCCTCAGGAGATTTAGCCTGATGACATTTAGCTCTGATGTTCCTTTTCAATCCACACAAGAAGCACCTGTCCAGCGGCACTACAGTGACACTCCAGGTCTCCACAGTAAATGAATGAGGCAACTCCCGTATGACTTTGAAAGTTTAACTTTCAAAACCTAGTCCCTAGAGCCTACGGAGAACTTTTTCAAGCTACCATCATTCTGCTTAAAGTTCTTTACCAACTTGTTCTCATTCAAGGAGATCAATCTGCCAAAGCCTTTAAGCTGAGACATCATTGCTCCTCTAGTGATAACAGGTGGCACATCTCTCAGCATGAACCTTCCAACTTTGGTGCCAATGTTGAGACATATGGCCTTCTTGTTCTTGGTGCTCAAACTGGCATCCAAAACCTGTTCAATTTATAACTTAGAATGAAAAGTCATAAGTTTTAACCCAGGAGCCAAACTTGAATTATGGAGTAGGGTGAACCCACATACCTCAATCATGTTGCCCATGAGCATCTCCTTTGACCACCTAGTCTTCATCTCCATGACATGAACCCTTTTAAGGCTCTCCACCATGCCAGCAATCAAATCTTTTGAGGGGCAGAGTTCCCCGCTTTGAAAATCTTAGTTCTGACCCCAAATCCATTAGTAGCCTCCACCAACCAGGAGACTGAAGCCTTTGGGTCAGCAGGGGACATGTCTGCTTTTTATTTGTCAATGGAGTTGGTCTTTACACATTGTTTTGTAATGGAGTTTGCCTCTCCAAGTCCTTTATGTGCAGTAACTACTGCAGCCCTTGTCAAATTCTGAGGATCACTCGCTTGGATATTAATATCCTGCATGTCTATTAGGGCTGAAGTTAATGTTGGATCCTCAATAGTGCATGTGGTTTATGGGATTTGAACCATCTATTAACTCACTAGGCCTAATAAATTCGCCTTGACTCTTCTGGCCAATTTCAGGCATAATTTTTCCTTTGTGATTGGGAACTTTGTCTGAGGCAGAATAAATACAAACTGGGGATTTGGTCTTTCCAGTTTGTTGACACTTCTCCAAGGTTGGATTCAGGATAAAAAACCAGTAAAAAGATAAAATAAATACAACTTTTGTATAAGCTATTTAATAGATAATGGTCATTAGGCCAAGCGCCGGTATTTATACCTCTAGGGCATCTCCTGGCCACATCCAGCACAAAATTTCAACAGCTATTTTGCCACTCAGCTTGGCCTACGACTGAAACCTTTTCTTAGGTTCATTGGTGGCGAAATACTCTCAAAATCAGGAGGATTTCAGGTACAAAAATTGTGATAAAAGCATGCAAAGTTGTCCTAAGATCTTCAGGATTTCAGTTTCGTCATACTGCTGATAAAACACACCTTCTGTGAAATTTTGGCCTCAATTGAAGAAAATGACGCACCCCTAATTGGGACGTCAGCAGGCCTCTTCCTTGATAGCACTGAGCAACCCCTTTTGGGCAGTCCACATAAGTGCTATCATGCTGATTGCACATATTGGCATAAAAATTTCGACCTCAGGCGTAAAATTGATAACGTTGTTCATTTGTTTAATTGTCCATGGGACTTTTAAGCCTAACTTTGGGTTGTCCCCGAATTATTTTGTATATAATTGAATGGTTTGTGTTTTTATAATTAGGACCAATTGCTGAGATTTGATGCATCAGAATTGGCCATAATATGCAAGCATATTTGGGCCAAGAGCCTGATAAATTACTTGATCAAATTGTTGTTGAAATAATCAGCTTGAGTTGTATAATTAGATAGGCATTAGCTCAAGCGTTGAAAGGATAATTGGCCCAATCTGATGGTTGTTGAAGGTTTATTTTCAAGTCAACCATTATAATCTGACAGCCCCTTTCAGGTTAATCTGTCAATTTTAGTACTTAAGTGCTCTCACCTTTTGCTGCACCAGTGTAAGCCCACATAAGCTACTGGCTGCTATCCAGGTTTTAGGCCAACCTAGAAAACTGTGGTGACTATTGTAAACAGGTGTACAAGTACAGACAATCAGGATTGCCCCACCATTGTCACTGAGACCTGCTTTTGCAGCGCCCCACCTCATAGGAGAGCAGTGTGACAGATGATACACCTGACTCTTGCTCCTCCCCCTTCCTGGCCATATTCCCCCTGAAGGAGATTGAAAGCACCCACAAGAACAGGTTGGATTACAGTCATTAGCTTCCATCCCATATCTCTTTCAGGCCATTAATGGATCCTTCTGTTGTGCCTCTTTAGGTTCTGGTGTTGGCTACTCACCCATGTTTCCACAAGCTTTTCTCAGTCACGCCATGCAAAGGCCCCAGCTTACCCTACTTACCTCCCACTATTTTAATACTTTATTTTATTAGAGTACTTCATTATATTGGTTTATTATATGCTAAATTTACTGATTGCCATCTACAATCTTTCATTTTAATGTTTTTAGATGCTACTATTAAATAATTATATGCTAAACTTATTGATTGCCATCTGCAGCCCTTCATTTATATAAATATTAGTTGCTTCTATTGATCATAATTTACAAAACACAATGATAGCTATCTTCCATACTTTATTTAATCAATTTGTTGATTTTATTGGTCAATTTACTGCTAACTTACCAATTTTCTTCTGTAATTCATTTTTATTTAGTTTAGGTGATTTTATTGGATATTACATGCTAAACTTTTTGATTGCCATATATATTACTTTATTCTAGTACTTTTTTATTGTTTAACTTTATAAAATTAATGATGGTGATCTATAATAATTTACACTCATCATACTATGATATCATACCCTTGCTTAGATTTTGAACAGATCCTCTGCCATAGGGCATATAATATAACAAACCCTATAAGCCTATTGAATTGATCAAGCAAACACCAATTACTTATTATGATGATAACTAACTCTAGTTGCTAATACTGATAACTAATATCTCTATAATAAGATGCTAATGAAAGATATAAATATATTATATTATAATGTAAGGAATTAAGTATACCATTTCAGCTAGAAGTTATGTGTTCAGTTGACATAATAGGTTTTTAGTTTTGCAAAGTAGCGTAGTCTTATATATTTGATTCAATTATATATATAAAGGATTTTTTTTGTATCAATCACCTTTAAAGATAGTATTAATTGATTAGTCAAATTAATTAAAAAATTATTAAATCTTTACTATATATTATGATTGACATACACCTAGCATGTTATATTATAGATATACATTTGAGAATACCATTTCCTGTTCTGGTCACTTTTAAATTTAAACTGATTTATTAGTCAAAATCAATTTTAATAATTTATTATATTTCCTATAATGACTGACATATGCCTAACATATTATATTATAGACTACCCAATTTTCCCAGCTTTAATTAGGCTTATATTTAACAGATGATTTAATCAATGACTTTAGTAATTATATGATAGATGGAATGATTAATTTTAGAACCATCAAACCCTATTGACTTAACTAAATCAACCATTTAGTAAACCAATCTATATATAAAAATGAATGTATATTTATTGGTATGTTTCATTGTTTCTTTTTTTTTAGTACTAGATGGTCCCAACCCATGTTTCATTGTTTCTTTGTATGTTTGTTTCATATGCGTTACTATATAATTCATCCAATTGTAATGAAACTTTGGTAAGTTGTTGTGTGCATGCCCGCAAAGGTTTATGAATTTTAAAATTATTATTTTCATAGTAAAATAGAAGTTTTATATATAAAAAGTAAAAACTCTAAATATTCTTGATAGTATTTACTATACTGTTATGGCTGAGAAGTTTGGTATCTGGTTGTTTTTGATATTTTAGATGTTTTTGTTAAGTGTTTATTGGTCAATTGGCTAATTAGCAAGTTAATCTAAATTAAAACTTTGGATCAAAACCCATTGATTTTACAAATACCTCCTCTAACATAATTAACTCAGCTTTTAGCTCTAAACTTAAATTTTATAAAGTTCAGTTGTTCAAATCAAGGCGCAAATATTTTTTTTATCACTTTTTATCATTTTACTTTAATCTATATAGCTGTTTATTAAAGGTAAGCTGACCAGGGGACAAATATTACTAAAAAGAGAATAATTGGCCATCCTATTGAATCAAAGTGAAGTTTAAGAGCTCCAATAGGTCCAAACCTCAGATTCCCTGATTTAGCTATTTGTAACCTAATCTTAATTTTGTACACCCCCACTTTGAGCCTCAATACATTTATATAAATTTAAATTTATTCGAGGTATGCCAACCAGGGGATGGACAATACTGAAATCAAAACAAAAAAACTGATCAAAAATGAATGGAAAGAAATAAAACTGCTAACTAGGTGGGGAGCAGAAACTGCTAACCCACCATGGCAGAGGGTGAGGGGGGTTGGGGGGTTAGTCCTCAGACATATGCGCCTCAATCATGGGATTTTGATTAAAGTAGTGGATCAAAGTGGAGATCCAGGGCGTTGGGGCATCCATGTAGTGTGGGTAGAAGTTGGTGTAGTATGAGTTTTCCACCTCCTCATTAATATTAGCATGGTAAAGCACTTTAACAAATGCCGCAACAAGAATTTCAGCTTCTTTGAAGGCTTTAGAAGTTGGGCAAAAAGGGAGATACTGTGGCAGGTGATTTTAGCTGAATGGTTGAATTTATCGAGCATTGTGACATTAATGACAGCAACTTTAGCATCATCAAATAACTTTGAGATGTTGCTGCATGTAGATTCAGGGAAATTGGGGGGAAGAAGAAGGTGGGCAGGCCATGCTGGAACTGAGCCACTGATTGGGCCACTGCTTTGCATAGAGTTGGGCACCGGGGAGAGGCCACCACAGCTAAGGCGAGCTGGTGGTCACTTTGGTAGGGGGCTGCATTGGGCAGAGGAGTGAAATGTCTGGGGGTGGGGTTTCATCAAAGTCAGGAAGGAAAAATTTGGCCTGACCATAATCATATTGGCTGAGAGGTTGACAAAAATGCTCACTAATGAGAACATTACCTGATTTGTCAACCTCCACCAATAGGTCCCATGGATTTTGGTTCATGAGAATAGTGACGTTAGAAGTTGGGTGGGTGGGAGTGGGTGAATGGGTGGGTGCAAAGGGCGAATAGGGTGGTCCAAGCCTGGCTCTGATTGGCTGGGGTGGATTTAGGTGGGAGAATGTGGCTGGAAGGCTTGGGGGGCTGATTTCCCATTCTGGCCCATCAAATGAGAGTGGAGGGTGGGAGGGGGAAGCAAAGTGCCCCATACAGGACCCGCGGAGGGGGGCTCTGAAGCTGCATCAGCAGAAGCGGCATGTGGGCAAGCTTTTTTGCATGGTCAAGCCCAAAGTAGAGGGGACAAATCTGCTGACCATTACTGACCCAAGCATAAAAGAAATGCTCTAGTGCTACTGCGACACTAGCATGGGGGGATTTGGTGGGCTATGGCAGGGTGGTGTGGGATGATGGTGGCAGTTGCACGAGGGGCAGTGAGGCGCTCCACACCTGAGGGTACTGTATAGATGAGGTTGGGCTGAATGCCATAAGCCCTGTGACCAACTGGTCATATAAAACTTGGGGCGGGAGGTGGGACAATAAATTTAAATACTAAGCATTTAGATACTAAGAGGGTTTGCTTCTTGATCCCTTGTGGAAAATTATAAAAACCCTCATAAAAAATATCATTTAAGTATAATTTAAAGTTCTATTTTTTAGATATAAAGTGGTTGACTACCCCCCTAAAAATTATTTATCTCAGCATAAAAGATTGTAACATCTCCTGCCAATTATTGTTGGAATCCAGGATTGATTACCAGTGAGCATCCCATTCCCCTGGAATCCAACATCTTTTTCCAAGTAAATTTGTGTTATTTGTCACAAAGCATTACTTTCACTCTCAAATCAAATTATGCCACCCAACAACAAGCAGTTGGTTGATCTACACCTCAAGCACAGAAGAAAAAGGTATTACAAGCCACAGCAACGGACAAGCAATAGGATGCAAGACAGGAACCCATTTGAGCATGCATTGCTCAAGCCCGTTCATCTGAAACAGATGAGCAACAGGAAGCAAGACTGGAAACTGCTCAAGTATACAATGATTAAGCATGTTCATCTGAAACAGTCAAACAACAGAAGAAATACTGGAAACTGTTTGAGTACACACTGCTTAATCCCATTCATCTAAACAGATGAGCAATGAAAAAAAATATTAGAAACCACTTAAGTTTGCAATGCTCAATCCAGATGAACACTGCATGCTGATTTAAATCTTGGTGCATTCCATTACAATGCTATTTATTATTAAATTCTTCATCCAAGTGTGGTTATTAAAAATAATAAATTATGGATGTATTGCAGTGCCCTCAAATTTTTTAATAAACCACTAGAAATGTGCTGCGTGGGGTGAAAAGTGAGATTTTCAGAAACATATTACCACCTAAACCATTATCAACATTGGTATAAGGTGACACAAGCCAATCAAAACATTTCTTGGCAAACATACATAAGTACTTTTAATGTTTCCAAATGGCATTGTTTGGTGCAACAAATACCATGCATGAGAATTACATGACAACATTTAAAGTACAAGGAAAAATTTAGCATCAAGCAGGATCACTACTACCACTGTCAAATGCAGACCACAAATTTTTTTAAAATTTATTTCATGGGAAACACTGATGAACAAATCAGTTTAATGTTGTCAATTAAATACAAACATTAATGAGAAATTGTTGCTGCATTACAATCTTTATTTGATCAACACAACAAATTAATTCAATTGTTCAAAACTGCCCTCCTTAAAATGCCAGCTGATAACTACAAAGTTGTAGTTATAGAAGACAAAAGACCTGTTAGCCAACACAAAAGACAGTACAATGCAACAACAATTAATGCAGTGGTTGTAGTTATAGTTGCAAAGGATTTAACTTGCATGATATAATTCTTCATTGCAGAAATGGTGATGTTCAGCGAGTCTCAGAACTCATTGCTCATATGATGGATTGCAATATCCATTTTATTCTGGCAAGGAGAAGATGGATATCATTTTAACATCAAATTGAGTAATCCACAAACAGATGAGGAAATAAATAAGAAAATTAGTGCTATGGATTACTATTCATATTGATTGATAATTTGTGAAAATGCTTTAAATCATATCTTGAAATGTCAACATCTGTACATCGATACATTGACAATATGTATGCAAAAATTAAAACTGAATCACTCCTTTACATTTGATAAAATCAAACCAAGTTGCGTTCCAAAGAGTACATTCATTTACTGATGCAGTTGTTAATGATGGCAATGTGAATTCCAGTAATTTGGGAAAAATGGTCATACTACCTGCCATATTTACAGGGAGTCCACAGCACATGCATGAATACGTACAAGATGAATTGTCATATGTTTGTGCATATGGATACCCAGATTTGTTTATTATATTCACATGCAATCCTATGCGGGATGAAATTGAAGAACTTTTGTTAACTGGAAAATCATCATCAGATTATTTTAATATTTATGCACATGTGTTCAAACAAAAATTGTAATTTTTAATGGATTTTACTGTCAAGCATCATATTTTTGAAGAGACATGCTGTTGGATTTATTCTGTTGAATGGCAAAAATAGGATTTCCACATTCACACATTTTGATTTGGTTGGTCAAAAAGTCATACCAGATCAAATTGATCAAGTTATCTCAGCAGAAATACCAGATGCCAACGTTTATCCAAACTTATTTGAAGTTGTCACCAAAAACATGATTCATGGTCCATGTGGCTTACTCAACGACAATTCATCATACATGTCTGATGGTAAATGCACAAAACAATAACAAATAGACTTACTTGCCAAGACTATCATTGACAATGATGGATATCAACTCTATTATCAATGATCAACTGAAGATTGTGGCAAAACCATCACTTTAAAGGTACAAAGCAATGATGTTGAAGTCATTAGTTGTTAGGCTATACCTTATTCACCATTACTCTAAAAAACATAAAAAGTACACATCAATGTCAAGTATTGCATTTTTATGAAATTGAGCATATACATTTGCAAATATGTCAACAAAGAAAGTGATATGGCAGTTTTGGAGTGGGAAATGCTATTGCATCTATCAATTAAATTGACCAATATCAACTTGGAAGCTACATCAGTAGAAATGAAGCAGTATGGCACATTTGTTTATTTTCAATCCATAAACAACATCCAACAGTTATTTATCTGGAAATGCACCTTGAAAATGGACAGCGTGTGTACTTCACAACAAAAAATGCATGTTCAAGAGCATTGTCACCAACAACAACAATGTTAACTGCATTTTTATCATTGTTCAGGGATTATAAGTTTGCAAAGATGCTACCTTACTCTAAAGTGCCAACATACTACACATGGAATGCATCAGTAAAAAGTTTCGATGTCACAAACAAGGCAAAGCAGTTGAAGGACATCCCAACTTATAGTTGGCTGCCACGTTAGGCCATCTGAACACTGTTCACCCAAACAATGCAGAATTCTTTTACTTTTGATTACTGTTAATCAACATATGTGGACCAACATCCTTCTAATAATTATGAATAGTAAATGGTCAAGTATGTGCCACTTATCATGAAGCTTACCAAGAATTAAATCTTAAAACATTGCACATTAGGACACTTCACTTACTCATGCATAGAATACTGCTCAACCACAGCTTATATGCACGTTATTTGCAATCATATTGATAAGGTAATTCCCATCCTATACAAATGATCTTTAAGAAAAATACAAAGTCTACATGAGTGAAGATATCCTACATTGTTGTGTGCAACAAATCAAAATATAGACATTCAATCTCACACCAAACATGTGTAATGAGGCATTGGTTTCAATCGAGGACACATGTTTGTCAATTGCTAACAAAGAACTAGTACAATTGGGAATTTCTGTGCCAAATCAATCTGAAAACAACCTTTTTAATCATGATTTGCAACAAGAAAACACTTTGATATTGACAAATTGGGTACATTCGTTCAAACAAATATTCCAAGGTTGGTTCTAGAACAACACATAGTATATGACAGAATTATTCATGAAATTACAAGCCAAAGTGGGGGAGTGTATTTCCTAGATGCGCCTGGAGGCACATGTAAAACTTTTCTTATTTCACTTATTTTGGAAACCAATCACAAAAAAATATTGCACTGGTAATTGCATCATCTGGAATTGTGGCAACTCATTTGGATGGTGGCAAACAGTGCATTTAGCACTGAAATTGGCATTGAATATGCAAATTGCTGAGACATTCACATGTAATATCAATGAAAATTCTGTTATGGGTAAAGTACTCCAATCATATCAACTCATTATATGAGAAAAATGTACTATGGTGTACAAAAAAGCATTGGAAGCGCTTCATTGTATACTAAAATATTTGAGAGGGAATGAACAGATCTTTGGAGGTGCATTCATTTTATTGTCTGGTGATTTTTGACCAATTCTACCAGTTATATCACGTTCAACGCCCGCTGATAAACTTAATGTATGTCTCAAATTATCAGTTTTATGGCAACACTTACAGAGATTAAAGTTGAAGACCAATATGCATATACAGTTACAACATGATGCATCTGCTAAACGTTTTGCAAAGCAATTGTTGGACATTGGAAATGGGAAAATGGCAATTGATAAATATACACAATGTATTCTATTGCCAACAAACTTCTGTAAAATCACATCAACTACAGACAAATTAATTCACAAAGTGTTTCTAAATATTGCACAGAAATACAAAAATCATCAGATGCTATGTTCATGTGCTATATTAACAGCCAAAAAACAATGATGTCAATGCCATCGATTTTAGCATTCAAAACAAAATCTTAGGCAAAGCTACAACGTATAAGTCCTTCAATTCTGTAATGAAACAAGCTGAAGTTGTCAATTATCCAACTGAATTCTTGAATTCACTTGATTTGCCAGGCATGCCACTGCACGTTTTAACCTTGAAAAATGGTGCTTATTATTCTTCTCTGAAACATCAATCTACCATGACTTTGCAATGGTACTAGACTTTCAGTGAAAAAGATGATAACAATATCATTAGTGCTACAACTTTAAATGAAAATTTTAAGATGTACTGTTGCCAGGCATCCCAATGATTCCAACAGATATGCCATTTGAATTCAAATGTTTGCAGTTTCTGGTATGACATATTTGCAATGACCATCAACAAAGCACAGAAACAATTGCTACAAGTGTGTGGACTAAAACCTGAGAATCTGTGCTTCTCACATAGACAACTGTATGTGGCCTTCTCATATATTAGAAAACCTTCTGATTTATTAATGTATGCACCGGATGGGAAAAATATTTTATATTTAAAAGCGCTTTAATAAACAGAATCAGAACACAAACACTTTCTTTCTTTGAGTGGTATTGCAACGTATGCTGGATACTTATACTAAATATATTATCACACAAATTTGAAAACCATGCAAATAAAGTTATGGGCAACAGCTATTTATATATAAAAACCTACTTTTATTGAACTTTATTAATTAAACTAACTTATTTATTATGTACAATGTGAAACACTATTGCAAAGCATGAGTATTCTGATAGTCCTATCATTATATAAAAGAAAAGTGAAGGATACCCCAGTGGTAGAATATGGACCCTCTACCACTGCCTCCCTAAGTTTGATTCTGATACAGAAACTTTGGGTAGGGGACGTTTATGACTGTGTTGGTGTTGTGCACCGATGCCCCAAACTGAGATAGCAAATAGCAAGGTGGTCCATGGAGTTCCTGGCCTATCATACACCACGCATGAAGGCTTTTCCAGGTTTTATCCCCCTTTTCCATTAATTTAAATCCCCTTAATCTTCATCAGTGCGGTATTATCCCCAGGTCAGCCCACCTCAAAAATAATTAAATCTAAAATATAAAATCATTATATAAAAGAAAGTGCCTGATCATCAACACTGTGATTGTTTAAATTTAAATTTAAATTTATTGTGGGGAAGGCCGACCATGGGATGGACACTTCCAAATATGACTCAGGAAAGATAAACTTAGTACCAGGGGAGGCACCCCAGAGAAGCGATGCTATCTCTTGTTGCCAGCGGGAACGCCACTTATGGGGAGGGGAGGGAACGTGTGAAGGGGCCGTAGCCACTATTGAGCACGTGTGGAGGAAGGGGTCTGATTTGATGAACCAGACTGGGAACCAGGAGGAGACCAGCTGTCAGCAACGTGGTGGGAGGTATCCAAACATCCATGCTTGAAAGTGGTCCACCAAATGAGACCGGAATCTGTGGATAGTTTCTGGGAGGGTGGGGTGGAGCCTGCGATGGCATCTAAGACAATCGTGTGGATGGTCCACATGGCGATTGCAACCACCAGAGCACGGAGGGAGGGTGGAAGGGAGGAGGCCATTGATAGAGCAAACATATCTCTTGACAGACTGAAGGGATGCATTTGATCCTGACCCAGCAGAAGTTGAACTTCGCGCCATATCACTTTAGAGGTGGGGCACTTCTCCAGGTGGTGGAACAGCGTTCCATACTGGCCGCACATGACACAGGATGAGTGTAAAGCATTAGAGTGCTCAGCTTTACGATACACCCACCTCAGGCAGCGCCACACATGGGAGTGGACTTGAGGCTGATACAGAGGGTGATGTACATATTTCCAGATTGTTTTTTGGGTCTCAATGGAATAAGGCATGTCCATCATGTCCAGGTAGTCCACCCTGGATAGGACATGGGGCCGAATGGGGATCACGCCATCATGGATGGGTAGCCCCTGTACCTCTTGTGTGAACTGAGGAGAGGGGCGGCCTCTTTGGGTTGTATGTCCACTAATACAAATTATCCACTCTGCGCTTCACATGGAGAGTAGGATTCGTTTGTAGTGGGTTTTAGTCCCGTGAGGACCTGTGGCCAATGTGTGTGATGCGAGGTATTTCATCAGGGAGTGGGGGTTTGATGGATTGTTGAGGCCCAAGGCTTGGGAGAAGTTGGAGCGGGCTGCACGGGACCAGTGTTGGGATGGGAGTGTAGGAGCGATGACAGCCGCGATCCAGGTGCCCAGGATCTTGGCAGCATGGGCCTTGAAGTCAAGCAGGCCCATGCCACCTTGATGATGAGGGCCAAACATGACCTCTAGCCATACTGGTGGAGGGCGGCATGACCAAAGCCATCCTTGCAGCAAAGCATACAGGGATTTGAAGAAGCTTGGGGAGAAGGGGATGGCGTGAGCTCTGAACCAGACTTTGGATAGGAGCATAGAGTTGGCAAGAACAACCCTGCCAGTGAGGGTAGTAGGGCGGGCTCTGAGAGAGGCGATTTGCTTTGTCACGTTGTCCAGTATATGGCACTCCATTACTGCTGACGCATATCCGCCTGCCTCCATCCACATGCCCAGATGGCGCACCGGTCCTATGGTAGGACGTGGCACGAAGGGGAGCACCAGTGGAGCGGTGTGTGTTGAGTTAGTAAGGCGTGGACGTGGGCGAGCAGATGGGCCGGGTTGGGAACTAATTGCTGGGGCCAGCAGTTCTGAAACTGACCAAGGAGGATGATTTCAGTTTTGGAGGCGTTCAGTGCCACGTTGCTTACCCGGGAATATTCCTGGACTAGGGCTTCAAGCGCGCGTGCATCTTTGTTATTAGACACCCCCACCACGTAATCATCTGCAAATGCTATCATCTTGACTGGGTTTTGGCCTGGCACATGGACCCCAGTGAGTTGGGCATGCACATTTCGCAGTAGTGGGTCAAGGCTGAAGTTGTATAAGAGTGGGCTGAGGGGGTCCCATTGTCGCAGGCCCCTTTGAGGGAAGACTACTTCCGTTAGGAAGCCTGGGCCATGCACTGCCATTGTCACAGATTCCGTGAGCAGCATCACCCAGTTTATGAAGCGGGGGGGTAGGCGGAATTGATGGAGGCAGGCCCTAAGGTATTCCCAGTTTACTCTATCATAGGCCTTTTGTTGGTCCAAGAATACAAGTGCCCCAGAGGCTGTGGACTGACATACATTAGCCACAGAGTGCATGTTATCCCAAATTGACCTTCTGGGGATGAAACCAAATTGTTCTGGGGAGATGGTGGCAGATGCTACAGTCCCTAAACGGTTAGCCATGATTTTTGTTAAAATTTTGGTGTCTGTGTTTGTTAGAGAAATGGGGCACCAGTTGGCTAAGTCAAGCTTATCCCCTTTCTTGAAGAGTGTGACAGTCTAAGGCCTCATGTCCTCCTGGTAGGAGGCACGTTTCCAACAGGCTTTGGTTAAGTGAGGCAAGCAGAAGTGGGGATATATATTTGAAATATTTTTTGTAGAACTCATATGGAATGCCATCTGGGCCTGGGCATTTTCAGTTTGGCGCACCATGAATGGCTAACCATAACTTGTTCAGAGTAATTAAATTCATTATTTCCAGGTATCAGAAAATGGTGCAAATATGAGTTCGGTTGAGAAATTCTGCCATTTCGGCCAGCTGAATTGGTTTGGCTCAGTATAACTTGGAGTAATATATTTGCATTTTGATTGCCAAAACAGCCGGTGAGTCTGCAATGGAATTATCTGATCTTCGCACCTGTGTGCAGGCCATACTCTGGTGTGGTGTGAAAATTTTTTTAAAGAAGTATGCGGTGCACTTGTCACCTTTAGTGATGCATGTGGCCCTGTATTGGACACAAACCCAATGTTTGTGTTGCCTTTCAAGTGCGTTGAGGTGGGCGGCTGCCTCCACCCACTTCTGGCCCCATGCAGGGCTGTATCCTGTGGCTGGAATGTTGGACTCCAAGTGGGTCAATTCTGCCAGAGCGCGCGAGATAACTGCTGATGTGGCTCGTGAGCATCTGGAGGAGAGATGGCGATAGTGGTGGATGGTGTCCTCTTTGAAAGTTGCCCATGTGAAAATGGGGTCCACACAAAACAGTGCAACAAACAATTTTGCCAAAGTTGCCTCTTCCACCCACATTGAAAATCCTGGCAATGCGAGCTCGGGGGGCAGAATTTGCACCAATGTGGGGCCTTTGCAACTGTGATGGGTAAGTGGTATGTTATCGAGACCAGTCAGTGGTTGGAGAATTCCATTTTCATTGTTTTGAAGTGGGAGATGTGGGGTTAGAATTTCGCTGGCATTAGAATAAGGTTGACGTGGGTCATGGACCTTAATTGGCCGTTGTGGATGTGGGGACGTGTCATGTTTTTGAGCAGTGGGGCATGTCATGGCAGCGCATCCATTAACCCAAGGGTGGCTTTTAGAACGCGTAGTTCTACGTGACCCTTTGGGGCGTGGGGTGAGGGCAGCCACCGGTCCATCGGTGAGGTTAGCCAACAGTTCATGTCGCTAACTAGGAAAGAATCAGGGGGTAGCAGGAGGGATTTGACCAATGAGAAAAATTCCTGACGCTCATGTGCACCATTTGGGGTGTAGATGTTGATGATTGCATGCGCAACGTCAGCCCACGAGAAGGTGATGATGAGCACTCAGCCATTTAGTAATGTTTCTGAGGATATGAATTTGAAAAATCAATTTTCCAAATTAGCACCCCACAGTGCTTCGACCAAAAGGATAGGGATGGGAGGAGCATTGTTTTCCAAGTTTCCTCAGAACCTCATGGACAGTGGGACTCCTGGATGGCCAGGATATCCATGGGTAAATTGTGTTGTAAAAAACTCAGTTTCCTAGCCCGGGATGGGGAGGCCTTGAGTCCAGTGATATTCAGCATCCCTAGAGTGAAGGTTTCCCCCATCGCACCTTAGGTGCAAGGGGGTGGGCCCCTGGGCCCACCAGCCTCTTCAAGGTCCCCACAGGCTTTTACAGCAGCGCGGGTGTAAGCAGCAATGCTATTGGGGTTTTTGTTAATTTTTGTGGAAAGAGTCGCGTTGGCTTTGGCCTTCACTTTTTGTTTTCCCGACGTCAGACAAATTTTTTATGGTGCGGATAAGTTTGGTGCACCATCGAGTGGGTCAAAAAAATTTTTCAGTTGGGATAGGTCCCAAGTCAGTTTCAACCGGAGCTTGGGTGCAGCAATTGGGTGAGATCGAATCTCCCATTGGATCCTCAGATTGAGTGGCCCGCTTGGCATGGGCCTCCCAATCTGATTGGGTGATGGATTCCTGAGTCACTTCCACCACGAAGGTCTCCATGTCCTCCTGGCGTTGTGAGTATGGGATGGTGGTGGTGGCCTTGGCCGCTTCCTTGGCCGCAGCCCTATGGGCCTGCTTGGCCTTCTTCTGCTCCTGCGGGGAGATGGGCTTTACCAATAGGTAGCAGCTTTGTGCTCCCCACGGGAAAGCCTCCTTGGTGCTTGCAGTTGGTTCATAGTGCACCTCTCCGCTGGCCATGGCTGCCAAGGTGTGCTCTTGGAATGTGACGCCCTCCTTGATGGGGCATGCATGCGCCTTATGGCTGAACACGTCACAGTGGGTGCAAATGGGGGGCGCGCTGTCCACGGTTACCCAGAATGGGTGGGTGGTATGCCCTGTGATATCAATAAAGGTGGAGTGCGGGATCTGGGTTAGGTCCTTCGCGATCTCCTCAGTTGGGGTCAGAACTGCGATGGCTTTGCCAGTGCACAGGTATGGCATCAGCATGAAATGTTGCATTTTGAAAGATTGTATTTCGCTGTATATGTCGAGACCATCTTTCAGGTGTTGCTCCAAAATGTCACGTTTTACTGTAGTAGGCAAAAAGTCAAGCGTGAGGAAATTTTGGTTTGATTTTGTCCATCTGGTGCATTTGGTTTTGATGACCCATTGCCCTTTGGGGAGGTCGACCACTATGCGCACCACTGCAGCCTCGTCTGCTGCTATTTTGCTTTTGAAACCTAGGTCCAGCCAACCACACAACATGGAGTGAGGTGCAACATACACCGCGGTCAGGAAAATAATGTGTACATCAACACAAAATTTTTCTCATAAGGCTGTTTTTTGGATGTCCAGATACACACGGACTCCAAATTCCTCTGACAAAAGTGGCTGGGAGTGTGGCATGTTGATATACTGGTTGCATCGTGCTTGCCACGCGAGTATCTCTGGGGAAATTGTGACCACCAGTTTTTTGAGATTTTTATCTATTCTGCCAGATTCTCTGGGGCGTTTTTGAATGTTAGAGGCCGCAGGCCTTTCGCCTGCTCCTCTTGCCTTGCTTGCCCAACTGCTCCCAGACATGGGCGCAGACTAATCTCCTCTGTGAGATTATCAAACTAGATTTAGTCTTGAATTGAATAGGTTGCAAAAGTGTTTGCAACGAGAAAGAAAAGTTTTTTTCAACACTGTGATTGTTAGACCCAATTTTTCTATCTATTTTGCATAAGACTTTGGATTGCAGATCAGATGCTACTAAGTTAAAACTTCACACTTTGGATTTTGAATCATTTTTTAAAAATGATTTGCTAAATTGTAGCTTTACATCACTTCTACATCTGTTTCAGATCATGGATCAGTTGCTGTTCAATTGATGCATAAGAACTTGGATAGATAAATGGTTTAAAATTGGTTAATTTGATGAATTTAATTGGTTTTAGTCATGTGGTGGTGGGTTCAAGTTGATTTGATGAAATCAAATTAGTTTTAATAAGGTGGTTGGTAAGTCTTAGTTAACTTGATAGATCTAATTAATTTTAGTTAAGTGGCTGGTGCATTTTAGTTAATTTGATGGTTTGAGATAGTTTTGATTAAGTGGCTGGTGATTGTTGATTTGTTATATTCATTTTTGTTTTGGCTGAGTGGTTTTTTGGTTGATCTAATAGATCAAATGGTTTTGCTATGCAGTTTGGCAGTCATATAAGTCAATAATTTAAAAAAAATATTTGAGGTGGGTCAACCTTGGGATAAATATACCACCCCAAGAATTTTTCTAGTCTTTACAGGTTTTGAACTCAAAACTGCACTAGGGTGGAAGCAGTTTTACCTGTCAGGCTAACCATCCAAATAAGTCAATAAGTTTAATTAACCTAAACTTATTGATAGCTATCTGCTGATATGAAAGCTATACTAAATTAATTAAAATTATATGGTTGTAGATAATTAGATAGTCATATGATTTAAAATATAGGTGATATCTAAATTTAATACATGAATAGAAAACTTTGTACCCCTTTTAAGCATATTGCACTCATGGAGGAGTGTGAGATTTGGCATAGATAAAGTTTATATGGAGAAGGAGTGCAAAAAGCTAAAATTTATATATTTTTATAATATAATAAAAAAGTTCTATGCTTAATATGTGAAATTACTTTATGTTTTAATATTAATTTATATTGTTACAGGCTGAGGAGTTTGACATTAGGTTGATTCAATAGTTTTAATGGTTTTGCCAAGTGGTTGGTGGTTTTTGGGTTAGTCAATAAGCTTGATAGTTTTAGTAAGCATTTAGTAATTAATTAATTTATTAAAATTAGTTTTAGTAAGGGGTTGGTGGTTTTGTTGTTTAAATAAGTTTCCTATACGTTTTAAGCAGTTGGTAATTGGTTGATTTAGTATATTAAGTAGTTTTAGTTATTGGTAAGTGGTTAGTGGTTTTTTTGATTTTGATAGTTTAGTTTACAAAGCAGTTGGTGATTGGTTGATTTATTATATTAAATGGTTTAGCTAAGCAGTTTAGTGGTTTATCAGTATTAATTATCTGATAAACTATATATATCATAGTGAAGCATGAACATCTGGATGCTAGTTTAATTATAATTTTTTTGAAATAAAGAACCACCTTTAAAAAAAGCTCTAAAAAGTATAAAATAATTGAGAAATTATAGATCCTCAATAAAACCCTTTTTGAAGTCAGTGCTATATTTTAACTGACTTAAAATAGCCATTTATAATATATATACTCAGCACTGTATATTCTAAGTTGCTTAAAGTTTACACTTGGACCCAATACAATACAAACTTTAATTTGTATTTGTGAGCAAAATTATATAAGTCAGGTTGGAAGATGGTGCCAACTTCAAAAAGGGTTTATTGAGGATTCATAATTTCTCAATTATTTTATATTTTTAGAGCTTTTTTTCAAGAAGGTTCTTTTTTCAAAAAAACCTTTACCCCCAGTTCTTTTTTCCCAAAAAAATTTAGTGTATTCTAAAAGTAGATCTTTTTTCTGTTTTTATTAAAATCCCTATATATATATCCTTTTTGAACCCTTCCTATTTTTTTATAAAAAATAAAACTTATTGTATATATATTATATATTAATTCTCATAATAAAATATACTAATAATTCATTTTATTAGTTTTCAAGTTTATTTTATTGCTCAATATATGCTAAATTTACTGATTGCCATCTAATTAATAAAAAAACTTTACTGATGTACTGATGTACTCACTGACTCACATCTGAAACCTTCAAGTTTAATAGGGTCAATCTATTTGGGTGAGTGGGTGAGAATTGGAAAATTTTATCAAATCTGAAATTATTGATCCTGATGGGTTCAATCTGTTTGGGCGAGTGGGTGAGAATTGAAAAATATTATTGAATAATTCATCAAATTGCTCACCTGAAACTTAACAAAGTCAGTATTATAGTTTAAGTTGATTATCATAGATTAAGTATATTTAGGATAACCAGCTCATTAGCCACAAGGAAAACAGCAAAGCTGTTAGTCTGAGTAACTTGAGAGTAGTGCTGGCACAGCCTATAGGCTACAATGTGAGCTTATCATCTGATAAACTAAATACTGTAGCAAAGCATGGGTATCTGGATGTTAGGTTTATATATTTTAAAAAACCTGCCTAATTTGGTTCACCTAATTAATAAAATACTTTTGGAAAGTTAAGTAGAAGTTGATTTAATAGTTTGAAAGATGTCACATACTCATTTTATTCAAGGCAAGGGGACCAGGGGACCCTTCTTGCCAACGCAAAAATAAAAAGCAGGATAAGAAAGAGCAACATTTCTAAAAAACCTGATTTGACCTCTAGTATGCTAGACTAGGTTCCCCTAGCTTAGCATAACTGAGGGGGAAGGGGGCAAATTGGGTGTTTGATGGAACGTGCCAGGGTAGAAAAGAATGAGTTAGGCATATCACCTGAATGTGGCTGAAGGTCAAAGAGAGTAATATTTTTTCATCAATAATATCTGCTGTTCATTGCATCAATATAATTGGATAGGTTATTCTCTACCCGCAGGAGCAAACTTGGCAGATGAACAAAATCCATTTTTTCTGAGGATTTACCACTGTTAAAGCCACACACTTAGGTGGCTTTCATGGTTGATTCAATTGCCTTGTGGCCCATCACAATAATTTTCTGTTTTGCAGCAAAAGGAAATTCTTCAAGGAATTTTGGTCCAGGGAAACCATTTTTAAAGGGGCCAAAATAGAGTTAACATTGCCTTGCAACAGGGTGTTATCAGGGGAAGCTGCAACTTCAGTTGTCATTTCAAATAGGGGTTTATACTGGGGACAGCCCTTTTTAGGGCTGAATCAATGATGAAGAGGTGATTCAGAGGAAGGATTTATAAAATCCTCCCATTCAAACATGGGATCAATCCCATGTGGGCAATTGTCCTCATCAACCCGTTAAGGACATCAAAAGGATTTAAATCTGGCCTGATCAGTTCAGCAACTGAGGTCAATTGGGCAGGAGGTGAACTTAAAATTTTAAGTTTTTTAAAACCTATTATTCAGTGCTGACTGAGGCAAGACATTCATTTTAGATTTGCGGGATGATATTTGCTGATTGGCTGATTTTGAACCAGCCACACCTGCAGGTTTTGAGGGATGGGGAGGGAGAATCGCTCCCCACACAAAAATTTTAGCTGGAGCAGCCAAAAAGCTGGCAGCAGCTGAGGAGGTGAGGGCTAAGTCCTTGACCTCCGCCTGAACAGGGCACTTCTGTTTCATGTGGTCCAACCTGAAACAAGAAGGGCAAACTGCCTTCCCACCTTTGATGTGGACCCAAAAATGATGGTTGGGGGCAGATTTAATAAATGAATGAGGTGAAATCACCTGAGTGATTCCATAATTGGTGGGCTGAATTGTGGCAAATGCACAAGGGCCACCAAGGTGGTTGGCCCCATTAGGGACCACAAACTGCAGAAAAGGGTCCAGCTGTAAACAGCCAACCCTTCCACCAATCTGTGGCAAAGAATTTTAAGGGGGAGATGGGTGGGCAAACCCACAAACTGCACCATAAGAGTGGTGTCTGTGGGTAGACAGGTTCAAGTGGTTGGCAGGGGTGTTTTTTTTAAAAATTAATGGAATGGTGGCTGCCATTGCAGCATCAGCTTTGCTGGTGAAGCTGAGATCAAAATACCCCTTATAGGGGTGAAAATTGATGAAGCCCGTAGGCTTCATCACCACCAGCACCTCCTTGATAATTTCCTTATTAAAATAAGGAAACAGTGCACCATATTTGATATGAAGGCTGAAGTGCATGTTGCTCCAAGGGAGCACCAGAGCTTTGCAGCACCACCTGGGGGCATGCAAGGTGGGTGGCGAAGTTCTTTGGTGGGACAAATTGCCCCACCAAATTGGGAGGGCCAAACCCTACCCACAAACACTTGGGTGCCAAGCAAAAAATGCTTGATGGTGCCAGTCTGCTTCCCCAGGAGGGAACAGCAGCTGGCACCAAAGCAGGCAACTTGGATGTTGGCTGCTGGCAACTTGATATTCAAAATAAAATTAAATTTTATTAACCTTTCCAACTGATTTGACTGATTCAATTTTTTGAAATTTCAAAAACTGATTGGCACAAGAGAGAAAAGTTTTGTTACATACTCAATGGTTTTAAGTATAAAGAGATGTTTTGAGTAGCAGTTTGGTGTTATTTGATTGATTTAATAGATTTTTTTATTTGGCTGAGTATTTGATAGCTTTTGTTCGAATCAATAGGACAGTTTAGTTTTGAGGGGTGATTAGTTATTGGTTGTTTTGATAAGCTCAGTTAGGTTTACCTGAGTGGTTGGTGGTTGGTGGTTTTTGGTTTTTCAATTGACCAATTAGATTTGTCTGAGTGGTTTTGTTTATCTATAATATAAAATATAAATTAATAAATTGAAAATCTGAAATTTTATAGACACCGTAGCGAAGCATGGGTAATTGGCTAGTCTAAAATAATTCAGTTTATCAAATTTAGTTGCTTTTATTGGTCAATATGCTAAATTTACTGATTGTCATCTACAATAATTCATTTTAATAAATTTAGATGATTTTATTGGTCAATCTAACTAAATTTACTGTTCGCTATCTAAAATAATTCAGCTTACTAAATTTAGTTGATTTTATTGGGCAAAATATGCAAAACGATAGCTAAATATAATGATTTAAGCTCATCTCGCTATGATCTCATACTTGCCTGCTTTTGACTATACCCTCAGCCATAGGACATATCAAAAGTTGCTTTGAAACTATCGCTTCACCAATGCCTGAATAAAGTTTATCCAGCGATGAACATACCCACAATTGAAATCCATCGCTTTTGAGTCCATTTTAATATACTTGATAAATTAATGGTCAGATACCGGACCAATACTTACAAAAGTAAAATGGGACCTAAATTGGAGCATCCTCTTTTTTGGAAAATTTAAGCATCAAAATTGGTCCTGCAGTTTCAGAGTTATGCGCGAACAAACATGGAAAAAAATAATATATAGTTCGAATTGATAACCTCCTTCTTTTTCATAGTCGGTTAAAAACAAAATACAGTCTTTAGAATATTTACTTTTTAATTGCATCTACAACTAAAATATAAGTATCTACTTTTATTTCACAAATCATCAAAAAATAACTATATTATATTTTTGTATTGTGTATGCACCAAATTTTTTATGATACTATAGTTGAAAAATCAAAACGTTTATCAAATATAAAGCCTTAGGAGCATTATAATATCTTTCAACCACCATCTAAATGCAACATTTTATGCAAAAAGCAACAATCAGTCAGTAATCATAGTAATGTTTTGTAGATAAAGTTATTATAATATTTAGTAATTGTTCCATTAGAGAAATAAACTAGCATTTAAATTTAATTCTCGCTTAAAATTTTGATTAGCTTATTAATAATTTAATAAAAATTGATTTGAGATGAACTTATTGTCCAAGGATTATTTAAATTAAATTTTCAGTATGCTGTAATTTTAATTTTCTACTCATTCATACTAAGATAAACTTATACAACAAATAATTAATCTGTACACACTTCATATTTATATAGTTCATCAAACTGAAAAACTATACTGCTTTTTATAATTTTGCACCAATTAATATTTCTACTATCAATATCTTAGTGCTTATCTCATAGATATTGCTTGTATTATAAAAAATATTACACAATGTAGCATATATGTGTTGAAATTATCAAACATGTAGGCACATATTATTGGATGCTGATAAACCTTCAGATAATTAATTCTTCTAGAATAGACAACCAATATAATTAAGATACTTTTATAAGAAATCTTTCTTTTTATAATGTATTGTTTATTTTTTGCTGGTTTGTGCATCATTAATTTTCCAAATTTCACTAATGGTCTAGGCGCTAAATTAAATCCTTTTTAGCCTTCACCTAGATTTGAAAGTGATTCTATTACTGTTGGCCCAAGTCCCATTAATAGTATAAAAGCATGCAATGATGTTGACATACAGTATGATAGTAATTATATTGTTGCAGAAAGCTTTGAATGATAGATATCTATATGACACTACAATGTCAAAATAAAAATATCAGCAGATTATAAAATTTTTTATATGAAATGTAACTCAGTTACCAGATAGCCATAATATTATAGTTACTGACTGATTCTATTACACATAATATATTGATATATTGTATTTATACTAATGCTGCCTAATTTCAAATAATTAAAATATTTATCTATCAATGTTATTAGCTACCTGCATGATGTCCCTAACAGGTTAATTTGAGGCAATATAATCAATCATATAAATTACATATAGGAATTATTTTATATAGCTAAATGTCAATATACAATGATGACATCAATTATAATAATAAATAAAATGTTACAAAAAGCTTTAATTAATTTATAGCTAAAACTCATTGTCTTTTTCAATTTTAAATCTAAGTATCTTAAAAAAGCATATTTTAGTATCTCATTGGAGTAGATAATATTATAAAAATTTCACTACTATAGTAAAATATATAATTACTTTAAAATAAATCTAAAAACATAATTATGGGCCACAACTATAAAAAGTATTATAAAACAAAAATATAAATTTATATTTCTTAATTATAATGAAACTTTACTTATGGATTTTAACTTACTAAAGTTTTAACATAGCATAAAGAAGAACTTTTTACATGACTTCTAGCTTCAGATTACTTCTTGAGCGCAGTATTTTTATCATCTATAAATAAATTGCTGGATTTAAGCATATTACTATACTATACTATATGTGCAGCTCAACCTTAATAGTTATCCTACTTAACATAATTACACAACTTAGCCTTTTTTTATTTCTGGTCATAACTTTTATGCTAAACTGGGAAGACTCTTTTGTAAATCAAAAAGGGGCTCAACTCTCAGAGAGAGTGCTCTAGATAAGATAAGGAACCTAAGGCATACCATGGATGCACAATATATTGCTATTGCACCACTGCCACTAACCTAAAAGTAAACATGTATATTGAGTAGTTCTCTGAGAAAAATTGAGCAAATTTGCGATGCAATAAAAATGGTCCTTAGGAGTGCCCAATTGTTGAGCCAATAAGAGCATATAAATACTTCTCTAAAATGAGCATAATATAAACATCTCAGTCCACCTACCAATGGGCCAAGCAAATATAATAGCTATACTTTTATTTTAACCAAGGAACATATAAATATATATATATATATATATATATATATAATTATGACAAGTAATTTATAGCCTTTTGAGAGCACCTTTATCATAATATAAAATCTGATAAATATCTTTAAGATTTAAGGAGTATGTTAACCTAAATAAAATAACTATGCTCTTATAAATGTATGTCTTTTTAAAGAAAGATACCGCTGTTCTCCTCATCTTCCCCAGATAGCTGCACCACACTGCAAATTATTTTAGTACATCCAGTCTTTTAAAATCTATCCAAAAGATGAATTCTTTTTTCTAGTTATCCCCCAAGATTGCTATAAAGACCCAAAACCTTACCAAATAGTAGTATATCAAGAAAATTTTATATTTTGCATAAAAAGATTATAAACTTATTTAATCTTGTTCTTTACTTACCCTTCCAAATTTTTGAAACTAGAAACTCCTCTACTAAGATCAATGAAGGGCCCCTTATTGCTGATGAGGGTGGTGCCTATTGTAGTGAGCCTCATGGCGAAAATGCTGGCTGCCATAGAGGGTTTTAAACCAAAGGCACCAATGAGTCCTAAACTATACAATTAGCTACACCTGACCAACTCACTCACCAACATGATTTAAATTTCATGGTTTATAAATTTTGATTCAATGATGAGCCCTTTATCATGGCTACATGACATGATTGAGAGAACCAATTGCAAAGATAAGGCTGGATGTCAGGATTCCAAAAAGGTCAAGCTGTAAGACCTCCTTGACTTAAGATATAGCTTGGATCAACGCTGGGTGCAGGCTATATATGTCCAGGTTGGTCCAGGGGATGTGCATGATGCTCGCCCTAGATTACAGCAAGGGCATTAAGATGCACAAGCTATCTTCTTAATAATGATGGTTCAATTTAGTTTCTCAGAGAATGAAGGATAAAAAACTCATTTTATTTTAAATACTGCCAAATTGGGATGGCCTTACCTGCAATCAATAACTCAAGTTAGGTCAATCTCAAGCTACAGTACCCTGGCTAATGGTAGGGTGCACCTATTGGCTTGCTTAGGCTTAGCACCATTTTCCCTAATTAACAACTCACCTTCCATTGTTTAAAGTATGTTTTACAAGACCAACTTTACTCATTGGTTGACTTCCTAAATAAAATTCCCCATCAAATTTAAATTTTTAAATATGGTTCCTTGGGAAAACCTGTGCATGGACCCTTTGAGGAGGTCTCCAACAACGTTGGCCATTTTATTTTATCTAAATTAACTATTGTATCCAGTGCACCTTTGAGATGCCCTGGCCCCCTCCAGATCAAGGCACCAAAGTACCCTCACACCAATCTCCACTTGGTTATGGATTCCCATTTGGGGTACAACTAGATTCTGTTGTTTCATTGTTATGTACTATTATACATGGTATTGTACACCCTCACCCTAGGTTCCTTTTGTTCTGGCACCCTCTGTGGTGTCCTATTTCCAATCTTGCTGATAGCTAGTTCCCTGGAGGTTTGGCTGTGCATCCTGTACCACCTCTCTGGAAACAGGAGAGTTACAGACACTCTCTTGACACCCTTCCAGAATTTCTAATTAAATATTTGTCAAAGATAAGGATGAGAAGAGTATTATGAATACACCTGTTGAATCTTGGCGATTTGGTAAGTACCCATTAAAGGGTTTTTTATACAAGGTTTCCCCCATTGAGCAATTAGAACGGTCAATATGATGATCGCCAGTTCTTTGATACACCTTTAACCTTTTTTTTATAATAAACATGGGAGTAATTTCCCAATCACTTCTTTATAAAAAGAATATATCTTCAGTGGAACCTTCCTTCATCCGCGCTCTTCCTCTCTCTTCTTTCTTCACTTAATCCAAGACTAATTCT